>JAYMTP010002957.1:0-18194 GCA_036897365.1 Geranium brycei
GTCATTTATTAAACTATTTACCAAAATATGTTATTATTCAAAGTATTTACGAAGTGTAATTCTAGGGAAGCCGGGATGAGAAATTTTTTTAAATGTGTTTATGTGAGATTCAGCTAATTTTAAGTGTAATTATCGTAGGTTATCCCATATTAATGTACATTTTTTTTTGTTTTATTGCATTCACTGCTCAAGCCAGTGCACCAACATATTTTCTTGAGAATGAAATTATAATTTGTAAGTGAACTGAAGCAAAATGATAGTTTGTAGGATTGGGAAGGATGTGTATTGACATAGTAGCATGTTTGTACACATTTCATTGTTTAAAGCAGAGGGTCGTCATTTTTAAACGAATATTGTATGTATTTCAAACTATAGGTTGGCAAGTAAGGATGAAATCACACTGAAAGTGTAGTGCAGTGGTTGTTGTAGTGTTAAAATGTGAACTTTTATGATCTCTAGCATTTAATCTCAACTTGTATCAGTTTGATAATGTTGGATACTTTTAACTCTATATTTGGGATTTTATCATATTATGTTTGTAGAATTGGTAATTATGTCGTATGTATTTAATGGGAAAACCTCACATAACCTAATAGTTGACTTGACAAAATTTTCACCTGATGCAGATGACAAATATTTCCGTCTGCAAGGTGGGTTGAGAATTTTGTTTCTTCACTTTAACTACATGTTTCGTTCATTTTAAGTTAACACCGTTAATTATAAGTGCATCCCTAAAAATAAAAGGTAAATTGTAAAAAGTTGTCATGAATTTTTTCAATTTTGTCAAAAGTGTGCGAATTTTCATTTATGCAAAAAGTTGTCGTGTACTTCCCTTTTTTTTTGCTGTTTGTGTATATTTGTCCGAAAATGCGCTTGAAATTAATATTTTGAAACTAAAATTTGCATATCTCATCTTTTCATATTTTCATGTGAGCATGATATCATATTGTACATTACTTATGTAAACGGATAGCAATGTTCATATTTACATTTACCTACTCGACAACTCTACATTTCTTGACGCATCACCAATCTTGCAACCAACAAACCTTTTCGCAACAGGTGAAACACTAGTATAGAAAAGGTTTTTCCCAATGTACGTGATTTGTCCCATTTCGGGTCGGGTATGCATACTTGACGTCTCATGCATCCAGAATAGTGAATCGAGACAACCATGTTGGCAATAAGTGTACATAGCCGATGCATGTGATACATAAATGTGTCGGCTATGATATATAAATGTGTATCTTCCTCTTCCTCTCTTCGACCTCAATCCATAAGGTCGATAAGCATTCTTATAGAACGCTGGAACTAGACGGGTGGGCACTGCCTCACGGTCTGGCTTCCCGTCTAAAGTAGTGGCCCTTTCCAGTGATAGTTGTCCCCCTTCCTCATCTCTTGCTCTCGAGTACACTCTACGAAACCTTTATTTGATATTGTACTAAGATTTGTGTCAGACGGTCTAAGTCTTCTGGAGTTTCAATAGCAGGAGGTTGGGATGCCAAAATTTTCTCAGTCTGAGCCGCAATTTCCCCCTCTATTATATTGATTTGTAAAAATGGATAGAATGCAATATCAATATACGTTATATTATGAGATCGTGAATTGAAAAATTTAAGATATTCTTACCTTCTTCTCTTTATGTTGTTTTTGTAGGAAAACTTTGAAAGCCTCAAGCCACTTTTTGTCAGTTTGCCCACCACCTTAAATTCAATAACTTTCAACTTGCAGTGTGATTCACCTTATTCTTAGGATTCGTTGATGGCAGTTATTCTTCTATAAAGTTTCTACTCACAAGTTAAAAGAATAAAGTTAGTAAATATCTGGAAACTTAATCATAATTTAAAATACAAGATATTACAAATTTATCTGAAAGCTCTCGGACTAGAAGTGATCGCACAACCAATGTCACACTTTCTCTCGACCCTGAAAGTCTTCTGGTGCTATCTCTCCGCTATGATTCTAAAAGTATTCATGGCATTCATTCTTGAACTTCTTGTGGCGTCATTAACACTCTTTCAGTACTCAATCAGTTAACACAACGAAGGCCCATCCAAATTTAGACCATCTCCAACTCATCTTATATATGTCTCTCCAATGCAAAATATGTTATATCAACTCTAACAACATGCTATTTGTTATGTTATTTCGACATATGCTATAATTTCATGGCATAGTTGGCATGAAAATGTAGCATATGACATTTGCCTCTCCAAGAAAAAGTATTATTTTATTATTACTTTATCATCTAAATGTTACTTTTACAGTTTTACCAATTAACCAAATAAAATAATCATAATGATACAATAAAATAATATATTTTATTTTGTTTATCATTAAAATATTAAAATGACATATAACAAATAACATATAACATATGTGATTTGAATAACATAGCATATGCATGCTAAAAATAGCATATAACATAAATTTTATATTGAATATAGCATACCATTGGAGATGCTCTTATAACATTATGTAACAGAATATTGAAATAAGTTAATCAGTGCACAAGGAACCAAAATACAGTAATGTTATAGAAAAATAGTTACATTTGGTTGGCTCCACATGTTCTGGCTTTCCCCGCGATGGAGGTTTTGAAACACATTTGCCAGTGGTTGGACGGATGGTCGAACGTGTCTACCAATAAACCGCGTGACTCGGGACATGTCGAATATGGGGTTATCATCCAATGTCAGCTCCCCTGTCTTTCTAGTATGTGAACCATTGTTTTCGTCAATTTCAAATGGCCTATTATGTTCGACTGACCTACTGCTAGGCTCCAGTCGTGTGGCATAGCGTTTTGAATAAAAAACAATTATACAAATTTTGATACCTTCCATATATGATTTTGAACATATATTGGTTATAGTAATTTAATTTCGATCCACACACAAAAAACAATGTATAAATGAAACGAAGAAGATAAAAACACTGCACCCGACACATGCAGTAAGTATGCCTCAGCTAGTTGAACTCTACTTTGATTTCAAACATTATATGAAGTGGGATGTTATATCACTAAAAGCTCCATTAGGGTTATGGTTAATATGTGGCTACAAGCCCTCTATTATGGATTCTTTGACGTGTCATGAAGCTATGATAATGTATATGGTACATTGTAATAACATATTGGCGAGTCACATTGGCTATAATAGCTATTATTTTTTTCAAAAAAAAACTATTTTTAAAAATGAAAATGAAACGTACAAATGTATTCTCAATGAAGGTCTTTATTGTACTCCCTACAATAGTGAGCTCTCTACTTTTTTTTTCTCCTTACATGCAGGGAGCTACCCATATTTTCTCTGCTATATTTTTTTTTTCTTTAGAATATGGTTAGAGTTGTAAATGAAAAAATGATTGTACCTTATTTTCAATGCAAATCATTGTGTATTAATTCTATAAGATGACCTTTTAAGCACAAGCTGAATGGGTCTTGATCGTATTCATTACGTTATACATCACAATAGGAATGTCAAATTACTCCGTCCTCGATCCGATTGAGCGGAGTGGAGACATTTCTTATTTGAGAGATCTCATCCCGGGTCTATCTTTTCCCAAGTAAATACATATTTTTATTTAAAATAATATTCTTTAAATTATTTTGGGGAAAGGAACAGTGATTCCACATACTTCGTTGGAGGCGGAGCGGAATAAGAGAAAATAAAATAAAAAATTAAGAACAGGGTAGGGGAAAATGACCGAGGCAGGGACTAAGCGGAGAAAACATGCCTCGAACCTACCATTGCCATCCCTAAAAACATTCTTATGTGCCAAAAAATTCATTATAACTTTATAGAGCATTTTTTGTTGAAATGGAAAATGGCATTCCATGATTTTAATTGTTATTTAAATGCTATATAGTTTAACAGAATTAATTTTTCCCCCAAAAAAAAACATAATTCATTTTTAGTTATTGGCCAATCACGGACTATTATCAATTGAGAACAACTTCTAATAATTATATTTGAAATCTTGTTTCACTTGTAACATTTTTATTACTGATTTAAATCTAGAATAAAACAGAGATTACAGAACACGAACAGGTTTAAGACCATATAAATGATCCTGCAAGCAAACAAATGACCTCAAGAACAAATTTAGGAACATAACCCTCTTAACACCCAACTAACTAGGAGGAGGACTAGCTTTGTCACAGTTACTGCTCACACAAGTTGAGTTCTTGAAGGTTTCAGAATCTATGATGCATGTGCATGAACCACTGGAACATAAGCTGAGGCCATTGCAGTGGCAATCCGCGTCGCTCAAGCATTTCTGCCACGCCACCATCCTGGAATGTGAGGCACCTGCAGCTGCAAAAAGCAAGACAATGATCAAGAAAGTCGACACCGATGATGAACCCTTCATCATGTTGATTCTGGAAACAAGTTTTTTTTTTCTGTTGCTTTCTTGAACTTGATAGAGAGAGGCTTTGGATGAGTTCTGCTTCCGGGCACACTACTCCTTTATATAAGAACAGAGCATGGGTAAATTAAAAATAAATAGATAACTTATAGTTTAGGTTTAGGAAGTTCAAGAAAAGACCGTTACTCTGTATTTGCTGTTTCACTGTCAATTAGGGAAAGACAGTTTGTTACTGTTGCCATATCTGTTATTTCCTTTTGGAAAATTTTGCCTTATTTCGTTAGTTTATGTTTATGCTTGGGTTGTCATCCATAAAGTAAATAAACTAATTGTTTTATGGCTCAAAAAAATATGCCCTGATGGGTGATTTATTTTCAAAAATTTATTCGTATATTACGTAAGTATTTTTTTTAAAATAATTTGCTTAACAGAAAATATTAGTATGATAAAACAACGGATGAAGAATATAAATGCCTACGGTATAATTTTTTTTTTTGAGAAAAAATGCAATATATTACTAAATTATAAAGTAACTAACTCGGCATTACACCGGGCATCCAAATTCCAAAGAACTAGATAATGAGACAGACGCCGCACTATAATCCCGGCTACTGTTAGTTAAAGCAAACATGGCTAAATCACGAGCCTTGGAAATGGGGTGGTGAGGGTTTTAATAAATTTTTCATAAGGGCTTAAAGCATCACACTTGGTCACATGCACTGCCCTAGTACCAGAAACCTAGTCAACCCTAATTTGACTTCTTTTGTTTCAATTGCACCAAGAGCGATCGGATGTGAAAATGTGGTTCGATTGTGCTATATTTTTTGGTATTATATGTACACACCAATTACATCAAATTTAACGGGTACGATTATGTGAAACGTATATAATTTTCTCAGATGAGAGTATGGATGGTTTGCTTGGGTTTTATGAAGTTCATACCTTAACCCTAATCGAATACATTGATCAAATTTAAATATTAATAAAAAAATAATTTTTGATCCAACCGTACGGATATGAACTTCATATAACAAGTTTTCATAACACCATTCCAAAACCAAAATCGGAGTCCGTTTGAGATTAGAAATGTGAGATCAAAGGGAATTGACCAAAAAGTCAACTTGTTGACTTTCTGATCCAACTGTACGGATATGAATTTCATGTAATAGGCTTTTACAACACCATCCCAAAACTAAAATCGGAGTGTATTTGAGGTTCGAAATGTGAGGTCAAAGGGCATTGACCAATGAGTCAACTTGTGGATTTTTAGGGCAGGGCACTTGAAGTGCACGCGAGCTGCCCTTAATTACTCTTAGGGCAGCACGGCTAAAGTGCGATGCCTTAACCCTGCTTATGGTAACACATTTTTGAGGTGTGTTGTCCTAAGAGCAATTAAGGGCAGCACACGAACGAGCAAACTAAAAGATAGCGCAACGACATGCCTCTTGCAACCTTGCGGCCTCGACCTCGGATAGGTTGAGACTCTCCGCAAATTCATTGCAAGTTTCACTACGAGAACGACGAACATAATAACTAATAGCGCAACGAATGTCTCTTGCAAACTCACTGCCATCATTAATATAACAATATCGTGCGTAAAAATAATGATTTAATGTATTGATTATCGTACTTCAATTAATTTTAGAGACAAGACTCATCAATTGTGTGATCTCTAGTGCGTAATCTTATTCGTCAAATTAATATAATTATTAAAGAATCATTCAAAAGTAAAATGTCATGACCAAGTTGATAAAAATATCATAAATCTGTCATGAAAAATGTGTTAAAACGCTTTATTTATTCTCCGCCAATCATCCCGTTAATTTTAAAATAAAAAAACTTTTACAAAATTATATTTAAGTCAGAAATACTATTAAGTCTTATAATGATTAGGGTGAAATACCTTTTTAGGTCCACAAGAAATGGAAAAGTAATATTATTTTAAAGTTCATAACTCTTGAGCATATTATTTTAGGTCTAAAATTTTTTTAATATTAAAAAAAAAACGTTCATGTTGAATTTATAACAAACTGCTTCCTTTTATGCCTCAACATTCGTTGACGGCACTGCTCTCGAATTACCTAAAACAATTGAATAAAACTTTTCTCTTTTATTCCCTCTCTCTCCCGAGTAAAACTTTTTTATTAGTGATATTTAAATGCAAATAAAATAAAGTTTACAGAACACAACAGATAAATGATCATACTTGATCGTATTCATTATTCTGGTAAAGCAAACAAATTACCACAAGAATCAATTTAGGAACCAAACCCTCATAACACCTAGCTAACTAGGAGGAGGGCTAGCTTTGGCACAGTTACTACTATTCACACAAGTTGAGTGCACCAAGTTTTCAGAATCTTGTTGGTTTAGCCTATGATGCATTTGCATAAACCACTGGAGCAGAGGCTGAAGCCATTGCAGTGGCAATCCGCGTCGCTCGAGCATTTCTGTTGCGCCAGCATCCTCGAGTGGCAGGCACCAGCTAGCAAAAGCAAGACAATGATCAGGAAAGCCGACACCCATGATGAACCCTTCATCATCTTCGCTTTTTTTGCTCTTGCTTTCTTCAAAATGTGAGAGAGGCTTTGGATGAGTTCTGCTTCCAGCCACACTGCTTTATATAAGAGCATGGATGAACTAAAATAAACAGATATATTATAATTTAGGTTTGAGAAGTTCAATTTTGTACACCTGGAGGCTTTTGACCTTAACAGTATCAGAATCATGGTCACAATAATGCACATGAACATTTAGAAACATGGAAATAAATTCAATTCAATTCAATCTTGTACAATCTGAAAGAAATGTTTGGCGGCCTATAACATTGTCATGCACCCTGCATATCTCATGTTTTCATCATTCCCATGTAAGCAAGAAAGTTTATTACAGAAGTATAAACTCATACTTCACTCTGTTTCAAGCAAGAAAGCAATACACTATTTATCTATTGTTACTTACAAAATGAAACAGCAAGTTCAGATTTAACTACTCTACAATCAGCATTCACCAACCTTGCAAACCACGACTAATCTTTTTATTCACAACAGATGGAAAAGGGATGAAACATTGATATGTAATAAGTACAAGCTGGCTTGGTTTAATTGATCATTTATCCAGATAAAAAGGAAAGAAAAGAAAAGACATACAAACAGGAAGATAATGTATTGTAATAGTCATTCCAAGGGATTCGATTACAAGCAACAAGCAAGCAGTTCTTGCACATAGTCAATCTCGAATTGCAATATAATCTACCTTACCTAAAAATTGCAACACTAATTCCAGACATTAGTGTACCAGCACATTCAGTTGTTTTCTAGTTTTGGTTTACGGCTTGAATCATTTTTTCCCACGTAATTTGGCCCCGAGGGCCCTCTCCAGCTTGGTGATGATCTGTTGATTTGGTATGGCTTTCCCAGATTCATACTCCTGGATCACTTGAGGCTTCTCGTTGATTATCTACGAAACAGAATCACGTGATTAGAACACAAGTATCTGGAAAGACGAGTACAATCAGAAATGAATAGAAAAGGAGTGTTCAATGTTCAGGAGTAGAGCATTACTTGAGCTAGTTGAGACTGGGTAAGCTTCTTGTCCATTCGAGCTTGCATAATAGCTTTCTTCAGCTCAGTGGGAACACGTTCATCTAAGCCAGGAAAAACATGGTATAAGCACAAACGACAAGCTAAAGAATATAACAGTAAAGCAAAATCCTCAAGGGATAGAACAAGGATGTACTGAAGCTACTGAAAACACCAAATCGCCTCAGAGAACACAATTGTAGAACAGATACGTAGAAGAAAAGAAAAAACTAACAGTCAAATTTTTTTATGGTTGGAAGCAATAACATGGTAGCCCACTTTAGTTTTTTGAAGTACAATCATCCAATGTATGTAAGAGTTGAACCATTTTTCAGAACACATAAAATAACCACTTTAAAAATAATCCAGGTTGAAAATTGAAATCATTGCGATGTTAAAAAAACAACGTTCATGTCTAGAACAGATCCCTGATAGAAAGAAAAAAAATACTTTACTTCTATGTTACACATTTATCACTTTCCACCAACTAGCAGATTATTGACTTCCAACAAAATGCAAAGCATGAAATAAACCAGGCAAATGAACAAAAACCCAATCCATAAAAATGAACAGAAACACCAATAAGACTCCAAAGTACAAGTACCCAGTTCAATCAAGTAATCAGAAAAGTACAATACACAAGAGGAACTCACGAGCAAGATTCTCAGTCTCTTCATCGAGCTTCCTCGTATTCAGGGTAGTGCTACTAGAGGCAGCTTTATTTGTTCCAGCAGTAGCTACAGATAAATCAAAAACACACAATTTCAAACCGATCAGTAACATTTCAGCAACAAGACTACAAATTACACGAGAATCGAACGACTCCACAACATAAATATTTTCTGACATTTTTTCAAGGTCTCGATCTCGGCGCCGGAGCGGCGGGCGGCGTTGACGGCCTTCTCGTCCTTGTTGGCGGCGGCGTTGGGAGCCTTCTTGCGGATCACGACCGGTGCCCAGTCCTGCGTCAGAGGTCCAACTCCGGCCATTCTCTGAGGTTAGGGTTTCGATATCGGACAAGAAGAAGAAGAAGATATCTGATTTTCTGTTTCTGGCGTGACGTGACTGTGATTCTCTACGTGCAAATCGGGTCGCGAAGCATTATTATTCTTATGCCTATGTATACAGATCTGAGTACTGGGCTTCCTTGATCCGAATCCTCCAAGTAAGCCCAATTTAGATTTTTTGGCTTGGTTGTGTGTTTTATCATGGGCCGGTCCGGAGTGCCATTTTTTGGTACCAAAAAATTTGTAATTTTAAAATTATTTATTGAGAAATTACTGACATTTGAAAATAAATGTTCACACTTTTATAAGTTATCGATACAAAATAAATTATATATATAAGTGAAACTACCAAACACAGCCAAATTGAAGAAAATCCAATTATTAAATTACTTGATAGAACCATAAAATCCAAAAAGAAATGTACATTTTTTTATCATCCAAACAATAATATACATTATTTAAAAATTCTGAACGCATAATCAATATATTCATTAAATAATTATCGAGACGCCCAATTCGCCGGAAAAACGGCCTTTTGTTAAGATTATTTAGTCTTACACAGAAATTACTGATGTAAGAGTTTAGAACAAACTCAACTAGTAAGCTTGAGTTTTTAGACGTAGAGTCCGGAGTAATATATATGACATAGTTTTACATGGTATCAGGGAGGGCAGGTTGGGCTTGTATTAGTGGGCCTCGCTTTCCTGTGGCTCCGCTCCCTATAAGCCCAATGATAGTAAACCCGTGTGTAGAAAGGCTCACGTGTAATAGATACGAAAGGCGGGTGTTGAGATTATATAGTCCTATATGAAATGTTTTTAAAAATAAATTAGTGTATATAAAGATTTGGAACAAGCCCAATTTTTTTTAATCCCAAACAAGCCCAAATTAATAAGCTTGAAAATTAAAGATAGATGATGCATTTGTAAGTTCAATGTAGCAATATGAAATAGACGACAAGTTCGGGGCAGTAACCGACTAATTTTGGAGTAAATTGACATGTTTTATTTGTTTGGAGGGCTATATTGTAATTTCGTGAGCAGCCCAACCTTTTCTGATTCTGCTTCTCCTTCCTCTGGAGCTCCTACCAGAGCTGAGAGCCCCCTCTCTCTAGCTTATCGATCGCACCTCAGGTACGTTCCTCTCCAATTCCAACACTTTCTGTGTCGTCCCCGTCCACTGCTTTTGGGCCCAATTCCGAATTGGGTTTTTCCTGTTTCTCGCAGATTTGATTGTCTTGCTGTTCCCAGTTCTTTTGTATCGATGTTTGCTCGAAATTGAGTTTTTTTTGTTCTAATGTAATGTAATTGCTTTTTCTGTTGGCTTTGTCATGAGAAAAATTTATTTCCGGAGAGGAGTTTAATTCATTGAATTTTTATGGCCCTGCGGTTTCTTCTGAGCATTTGGTTAGAATCTTCAACTTGGGCTTGTTTCGGCTCAGCAATTCATCTACTGTGTTATGAAATTGTTTGGAATGAAGAAAATGCGGATATTTGAACTTGGATTCTAATGTATGACGTAGAGTGTTGAATTTATTAATGCTCTTGACTTTGAGTTTATTTTTGCTTTGGTTCAATTCTGATGCTCCTAGCTCCTCTCTTCGTTTTTATGTTGCTGTGATATTTATTTCAGCAAGAAGTTAGAATTTTTAACTTGGGGTTGTTTCAGCTCAGCTATTCATTTATTGTGTTAGGAAATTGTTTGGAATGAAGAACATGGGGATATTTGAAATTTATGATGTGGAGTGTTGAATTTATTGGTGTTATTTTTTGTTTGGTTCTATAGGTGCTATCGAGAAAACTAGTTTGAGGGGAATCGAATAATTTCGATGCTGATATGTTACTGACAGCTTGATTTTCAGAAAAAGATCCAATTGATACCCAGTTGTGCATAGTCATTAAGTCTTTAGCAAATAACTTATTGACTTCTTGTTTCCGACGACGGGTTGAAGTACATTTAGTGGGCAGTACTGTTCTTGCACCATGCCTTATTACGTCCAAAGGCTTTACAATCTTTGTAAAGCGTCGTTCTCACAGGACGGACAAGTGTCGGAGGAAGCTGTCGAGAAAGTTCGTGCTAAGTTAGGTATCAAGAAATGTTCCTATATATCTTTTGTATATGTCCTGATTCTTCTAGAGCTTGCTTAAACTTCATATACACTCCTGTTGTAACTTGACCGTTTAGTTTGTTGAATAATTCCTCTTTTAATTGGAAAATTCCAGATAGTACTGACTATTCAATTTTGATACCAAGTGCTACTGCTAAGAAATATTAAGTTTTTGTTACTGTTCTCAAAAGACATAATATTAAATTCAGCATTATTTGATATAGTCTGTAATATATAGTGCTACTAGTTCAGGGGTTTTCTCACTTCTAGAGAGTTGGGAACAAGCTCTAGATGTTGTAGGTGTTACTCGTAATCACTAATCACCAGAAGATTGCTCAAAGTTTAATGATTCCAATTGGATAATGAGAGAACCATATCAAATAGTGGGAATTTGAAACATTATTTCATGCAAAATTATAGAATTGCTGAAGTATATTGTGAACAATGCACATAACACTAAGGTTCACCACCCTTGCAGCCATAACTCCGAGACTTTGCACACACTTAAGCTCAAGCTAATTATTAAATTGACCCAAACCGTTGAATCCTCATATATCAGGAGATTGAATGGCTAGAAATACTAAAACGTGGAATAACCATCTCTTACATGAGCTTTAGCCATACTACATCTACCTAAAAAGGAACTCTTACAATTAAAATAAGAAATAAAATAGAAAATAAGACTTCCTTCTTTCCTTCCCAATCTTTTCTCCTGAAGGTTGTAGGTCCAACTTACTATACAATATAAGTATTGGCTGGTAAATTAAAGTAGAGCATGGGAAGGCCGAAAAATTGCAAATTTCTATTCAACTTGTTATAGTACGCACTTTATGCTTATGCAGTGTTAGCCATTAGGTTCTAATCTAAAGTAATAAAAGCATAAGGATACCATGCTGGCAATTGGCAATGCTCTTCTTTTTTTTCACGTATAACAGTGGCAACTTATATTATACCTGAAGTACTTTTGCATGCTCACAACAAGGTTGTGGATTGGGGACATCTTGTAAGAGATTGTTCTAGAATTCATAATTAGCAAGTATCTGTGAGGATATGGAAGTGGACTTGTAATTGCTGTGTCTAAAATAGTTTTGCATTGGGCTTTCAAATCATCTTAAATGGAGGCATTATATTGCTTACCACTTCTATAGTGCATATTAGTACTCCAACTCTTATGACTATATATTTTTGCATTTTGTAGGATACGATAATAGGTTTAAGGCCGTTTTCTCAGCTTCATGAAGAGACTTACCAATATCTAAAATTATACTGTTGATTTAATTCTAGAACTATTTTTATACCATTTATAGTCTGCCCTTCTCAAGTCTTGGCCAAATCACTTTATAAATCTTTGATAGTGGTGGTATTTCTTGACCCAAACATATAGTTCTTTACTGTTCGTTCCCCTCTTAAATCTTAGCCAGATTAATCTGATAGTTTTATTTTATCGGCAGATTAATCTGATAGTGGTGGTAGTTCTTGAGGAAACTTGGAAATCCTCCCTCACTAGTAATTAATGGTCATTGGTTGATCTACAGCAGAGGATATAATGTAGGAACAAGACAGTTAAGAAGTTAGCGTTTTGAGGAGATTGGACAAACATTGTGGGACATGTATAAGTACTAGGTTCTAACCACATGTCAAATTTTATTTCAGACAAGATCAAGCCTTCTGATGTTGGTCTCGAACAGGAAGCACAATTGGTTCGGGCATGGTCAGGCCCTATGTATGAACGTAATGGGACCCGTCAGTCACTGCTGCCAATCAAATACCTTCATTTACACGAATGTGACAACTTCTCTGTAAGCAGAAGTCTTTAATACATCTATCCTGGAAGTTGTACTGTCTTTTGAATTATATTTTACGCCTTTAAAAACTACTTCTGTGTTTTGAAATACCAGTAGTGTTATAACTCATAATGTTTCCATGAAGGTTATGTGTTATGGAACATTACAGCCAAAATATTTTGGTTTGTGTTTTTTGTAGATAGGGATATTCTGTATGCCACCGTCCTCAATCATTCCCCTGCATAATCATCCTGGAATGACTGTAATGAGCAAGCTTATCTATGGAACTTTATATGTACAATCATATGATTGGCTTGATCCACCTGGGCCTGCTGACCTGTTGGAAGGTATGCTATATATACCCAATGCACTGTCTTCTTGTTGCACAGAACTATGAATTGTCAAGTTGGGTTTCGATTGAACCCCAACTGATTGGAACAAATGCATTATTAGTTGATACGTAAATACAATATTGCTTGATATAATCTTAGACCCAATTTTGTCATAATATATGATGTACTTGTGAGTTCCTAATGTCAGCAGTACTCTATCCGTCCTTTTATATGATATGCTGTCCTAGTTTGGCAAAATATGTACGTGTATATCTGTGTCTGCATTTCATAGTTCTTTTGGCATAATTATGTGATTGGTGATGGTATGAATCTATACTCTAGCAAAATGAGGATAGCAAGCTATGGACTACACAGTTATGCACATGTTTTACCTTATCTTTAGCTGTTGGAATGTTACAAATGAAGCGTGTGTCTGGCCTAAACTACACTAGGAACTTCCGAACCTCTTTTCAGAAAATCATTCAATAGTTCTGTTCTTACATTTTCCTGCTAGTTGATTCAAATAGGGTTATGGATATGGGTTGATTCGAATAGGACTATGGATATGTGTTGCATAAGTTGTTGGACTAAAATGTTCAATAACTAATATATAATATTTATAAACAAGTTGAAATTAGTTGGGAAATGTGAATGAGCCATGCATAGGGTAGAATGTGGCTGATCCCATCAGACATGAATAGTAGGTTTTTATTCATAGCAGTATCACATGATAAATCATGGTTGAGGGATCTCTCTAGGGATGGTGAAGTTGCAAGAATAACCAAGCTTGATAATTATAAATGGACATGCAGTATTGTTCATAGCACGTGTTGCAAAAAGAGTTGTGCTGAACCATATCTATAATGCAACAATAGTACTACATCTTTTAGAACCTTCAGACAGGTATATGATAAGGAAAAGTATGTGAAGGAAATAAAATATGCAATTAACCATGTACAGCAAATCTAATATGTGCAAGAACAATGTCGGGTTATTGTGTTGCACACGCTTGGTGGTTGAAAGAGTCTCGGGGTTGTGTGCTTTGTCATGGGTTTATGTTTTGTTGTTTTCTATTTGTAAAACTGTTGGAAAAGCCTCTCTTGCACCAGATATTTCTGTCTTCATTGGAGCAGATTGTTACTGTTTGTTTGTTCTTTAATTTCAACTGCTTATGAATTTCATTTTGTGAATTTGCAGCAAGACCTGTAAAACTCGTGAAAGACACTGAAATGACTGCACCTTGTCTAGCGACAGCTCTTTATCCCAGCAGTGGTGGTAACATTCATTGTTTTAGAGCTGTCACTCCTTGTGCTATCTTAGACATCCTCTCTCCACCTTACTCGTCAGAAAATGGACGGCATTGCAGTTACTTCCGGAAGACTCCCGGGAATGATCTATCAGGTAACTAAAATTTTCATCTAGTATCAAGAATACTCTTTTCGTCCCAAAATAAGTGTCATTTTAACTGTATTTTGCATAAACTAATGGTTAGTGTAGTTGTTGATTACGCCCCCATTCGGTAACCCACAAAGTAGTTATAGCTAACTAGTAAGAAAGAAGAATGCTATCAGTATTTTATTTGTCCCCATAACTGGCTTCCTAATAAAAGAAAGCCAACATTTATAGACACCCAAAAATTAGAAAAATAACACACTTATTTTTGGACAAAGGAAGTAGGATTTCTCGAGTTTTAGCTCTTGAAGTTGAAGGATTCAATCTATTTCTGGACATATTCTTCTGTAGCTGCAACATTGTTAGTTGTGTTTATTTTGAAATGAAGGTAATCTTCAACTGAATGGAAGCGAAGACGACTCTGAAGAGGAAGACGTGACTTGGTTAGAAGAGTATCAACCTCCTGACAACTTTGTCATTCGGAGAGGGGTGTACAGAGGGCCTGAGATTAGAACTTGAGATTCACGGTTGTTCCATGTAGCAGAAAAATTAAAATAGACTTCTTATTAAAATAGACTTCTTCATTGTGAAACATCAAGGAGACTTTCTGATAGGGTTGTGTATATAATTAGAGTCCTCTCAGCTTCAATTGAATAATACAGTAACTGTAGAGTTGAAACAACTGTGCAGACTTTCTTGATAGAGTGGGCATTTCATTGTTTCTGTGTTCATGCCCTGGACTATCCCTATCATATTGTGTATTGTTTACTACATCTGAGTTCTGATTTTGAGGTTCAGCATATAAAAGCTCTCTGGTGTTAGAGCAAAATGCATATATATGCTCTCTTTCTCTGTATTATGATCTCACATGGAAAAATATGGGGAAAAGTCAGATAAATACCATCAACTACACACTGTTCACTTAATTACCCTTAACCATTGATTTCATATTATAGCTCCTTACTAATTTTATGTTTCACTTGACTCCAATACTGTTAGAATTGTTTAGCTTTTTTTAGGGGAAATTGCGTAAAAGCATGGCTAAATATACAACTTAATAGAGCTATGGTAAACAAAAAGGTATTAATAGTCGTCTCGGTTAACTATATTGTTGTTGCGTAACTCACAGTGAACAAAAAAGTAATAATAATTACTTCATTTAACTTATTTGTCGTAGTGCTTTCAAAAAAAAATTTATTTGTCGTAGCAGTATTAATAACGCCGTTACATGGGAGGTGAAAAGTCGAAATTAACTATTAAGATAAATAGTTTCAAATAAATTACTTTTAAATGTAGAGTGATGTCATAATGATGTCACCTCTTCTCCATTTCACCTAACCTTACCAAAATAATTGATGGTCGAGCTCAAATCCAAGACGAAGAAGTTCCCTACTCTTTTACGCCATGCCACCAAACCTAACTCCAACCTTTACGGGTGACCCACCCATTGCATCATCGGCGACATCGAGCATGTATTCGAGAAAGTCATTTTACTTGCACTTAAAAATTCGTGCCAACGACCTCGTTAAACGCTGCCAACAGACCTATTTTTTGTCATTTGAGGGCAGATCGATAGGCATTCTCTATATGTATAAAGAAGATGTAACGTTGACGAGTAATGTGCGATCAAGGACGACACCGCATTAAGTTGCCTTTTTATTTTATGTTAGGATTAATTAAACTTTAAGTATTTAAGAAAATGTAGAGTCACATACCACTCATGTGGTACCAAATAGTAAATATATATATATATATATATATATATATAAGGAAAATCCTTCCATGTCCACGTGGCATCTCAAATTATACATATTCTATTTTTTTAATTTTCTTAATTTTCTGAATTTTTATTATTATATAATATATACAAAAACAAATATACCATATAACTATGGAAATAGTTTTAAGTATCATACATCTCTCACTCATCATATTAGGATGCCTCAAATTTCTCCTATAAAACCTTTCTTTTGTTTCCCTTTAACTCTAAATCCTTCATCAAATACCGTGAACCCAATTTCTACTATAAAGCTTTTCTTTTGTTTCCCTTTAATTCTAAAACCTCCATCCAGAACGTGAACCAACAATGGCCACTCTCTTTGTATAGGCAATTCCCATAGCTTGGTCTACTAAAGCATGATTTGTAACAATGGCCACTCTCTATGTACAGGCGATTCCCATAACTTGGTATACTAAAACATGATTTGTGAAGTTTTAAACACAATTTACCATATTCTTCTCATTTATCTGGCAGGGAACACAAAATAAAGTCAACTCCATGATTATGACAGCTGCAAAACCAGTACTATATCAGCAAAATCAACCGCGCTTCTCAGGTAATCTTCTGTACATAATAACTCACGTTGTTGTTTCAATTTCTGTGTACTGACAGCTGCAAAACCAATACTATATCAGCAAAATCAACCGCGCTTCTCAGCTAATCTTCTTTACATAATAACTCACCATGTTCTTAACTTATTTGTTTACATAAATTTAATTTTGATTAATAAATTAATATGATAATGATAATAACAAACAAATTTAATATATATTAGGATTTTGTTGTAGCACAATTCTTTTCCTAAATTAATTTGAAAACCTAATTAAACTGATAAGAACAAACCAATTTAATATAGGTTAGGATTTTGTTATATTACAATTCTTTTCCTAGACTAATTTGAATATCTAATTAAATCGATAAGAATAAACAAATTTAATATAGATTGCAATTTTTTTGTATCACAATTCTTTTCCTAAAAATTTGAATACCTAATTAAATTTTGATTGGTAAATTAAAATGATAGTAACAAATAAATTTAATATAGATTAGAATTTTGTTATATTACAATTCTTTTCCTAAACTAATTTGAATAGTTAATGATAATAACAAACAAATTTAATATGAAATAGAATTTTGTTGGATTGCAGTTCTTTTCTTAAACTAATTCTAGTATATGTTAATCACATATTTCTATTTAAGATACAATTTATTAACCAAATAAAACTTTCGATGTATTTATCTGTCACATTTATTAGATTCCAATGAGTTTTTTGATACATTTGATTATACGATCTAATTCGTCATGTTGATTTTCAGGGGATCGAGAAATGATGGAGGTTCATCTACACGAGTCTCTCCCTGTCACAATATATGACCAAGGTCCAAAACTGTTTTTTCTCTTCAGGTGATCTTTTCCAGCTCCAGTTTTTTATTTTTGGATCTTTGCTCAACTTTGACGAACATTAATTTTACTCTATGTTTGATTTGTTTAGTTGCTTAGAAAATGGATGATAACGACTCAAATTTTATTTTGTAGTTTTTGTTGTTTTCCCTGTTCTCTAATTTTATTTTGTTGTTTTTATTTTACGTCTCAAAAGGACGGTGCAAAACAAGCAACTACGTCGGTGCAAAATAATTTCAAGAAATTACGATAGTGCAATATTATAATAAAAAAGAAAGAAAAAAAAGTGATTTAAAGGAAAGATATAAGAGGAGAAAAGATAGAGGATCAAGAAATAAGAGAGAGATTTAAGAAAGAAAGAAAATTGTGTGATTGGAGAGAGATTAGATTTTTTTTTTTGAAATATGAGAAGAGAATATTAAGGAGATTTGATTTTATAAG
>JAYMTP010002958.1:0-18192 GCA_036897365.1 Geranium brycei
TGCACCCCTGCTTGTTGTTTTCACGTGCCTTTCAATGTTTCTTGCACGTGAGAGTGGGTGTTAGAGTACCACATCTGAAAGAATATTGAGCTTGAATGCATTGGTCAACTTATATAACAATCTGGACCTCCACCTATCAGCTTGAACTTTTAGGTGGGTTGAGCTTATAACAGATATTGATACTAGTCAAACTTAAATCAACATAAAATGGCCGACTGGAGTTCAATTGTTATAGATAGTAGATATAGTAGGTGTTCTAAGGCACATGTAGATAAATCGTCTTCTTCTTTACTTGCATGGGTATGGTACAATTGGTATGCTACCCCTCACGTGCTGGTGTGAGCAAATATATGATTTTTTTTAGAGATCACATGGAAGTATACGTGGCCATAGGCATCATACCCGAAATAATGACATAAGGGAGAACAAAATTAATGCAATAATATAATTTGCAGCATAAACTAATTTAAATAGTCTAATTAAAATAGTTTTGGGCTTTGAATGTTAAAAAAAAATAAGTCTTTTAACATGACAGACTGAATTGGGTAAAACCCCCAACCCGCTCAGGTTTAATCCATCTTAACTGAATTGGATAATGGGGCATTTAATCTCTAACCCACTCCTATATTTGGTCCAATAATTAGCCCAATCCGGAACAAATACTTGTGAACATAGATGAGATGAAGAAAAATTAGGATAAGACACTTACAAATTATATTTCTTGCATCAATGGTTAAGGATCCAATAAAGCTGTCATTGATTATGTCCGATGTGTAGAGTTCAACATGTCAATCCTTATATATATTTCCTTATTTCAATATAATAAACTAAATGAGGTATGCGTGTATAAGATAGCAGGAGTCTCTGGTAAAATTGACTATTAGCTGGTTTTCATTCTTGCATACATACATCTTAACATAATGGGAAGGGTTGCAAAATGACTTAACATATGAAATTTGTTGTGAAAAGGTAAAGGGTGGCTTTATATGTGGCCACAACCTAGTACTTGACACCTAATACATGATAGACCGACTTCACCACACTATTTATAGTGGTATGAATTTTCAAAAAATATAATAATATTGTAGTGGTTTGAAGTAACCGGTTTGGTGGTTCTTTCTTACAAGGTCTTATACATGAGAGCTATGTGGAATAGAAGTGTTGCATAGTTCTTAATTTATGTTTTATCCTCTTTGTTTATTAGTTTTTTTTTCTTTTTACAACAAAATTGAGATTGTTTGTCTAAAAGTTTGAATTTTTTTATAAAAGAAATGCTTTATTTGTAAAGAAAGTGGGTTGGGAGAATAATTGAAGATATTGTTTTGAAATCATTATCTAGGGCTCAACCTCATGCTCCAATGAGGAAATATAGGTGATACCAGAAACCAACTTCATCATATCTGTATCAGTACTAACTAAAGCATATCTAGACGTCCTATCATTCTTCAACTAACACAATGATCACATGAGGCTACAACTATGATGATTTTCATATCTTTACTGTTAAATACCATTTATTATCTTTTAGTTGATCAACCTTTTCTTTATTTATATTTAACTTTTGGTGGTCCATAGCATGTATGGTTTCTTGAATGTTTTCTATATTTTATTTTATGTAAGGACCTGATTTTATTAAGTAAATGCAAGTATTCCTTGTATCGGAGAGACCCTTGTTGTGATAAATCATTATGAAAGTTTTGTATAAACAATATAAAAATAAGAAGTATGTGAACATTGCAATGGGCGCTTAGCTAGTGTGCGGCGACGCGTGAAACGCGCGAGCGGCTCTGGTCGTCGGGGAGTTGTACAGATCGACCGGAAATCATTTTCTGATGCCTCACATGTTGGCGGTGAGGCAAGATCGATGCTGGAGGTGGAGATTTCAAGAGACCGAGAGTGGATTTGGTTGTGCGAGTGTCGCCAGAAAAGATGTCGTCGTCGAGCGGGTGCAGTGCAGAATAGCCGGAACGTCGACTGGATGGGCTCACGTGCTGGCGTTCATGGCGATGGTGAGCTGAGAGAGACCGAGACGAGGGTGCGAGCACAAGAAACGTGGTGGTCTTGTGATGGTCTGCAGTGGTCGGAGCAACAGCTGATGGGCGTGGGTGATCTACAGCGTGGAATCGGTTCAAGGGATGGTTGAGATGATTGATGGTGTGTGGTGGCTGTGATCGGTGGTAGTTGGTGATCAATGGCGCGGGTTGGTTTGATGATTGATTCACGATAGTGTGGGTTGATTTGCTGAGAGATTTTTGCGGAAGCGAGAGAATTTAGGATCGAATAACTTCTGATACCATATTAGGGATCGAATAACCTCTGATACCATATTAGAATCCCAACCCCCTAAAAGCTCAAACTGATAGGTGAAGACCCAGATTATTATATAAGCTGGCAAACAGATCCAATCTTTTAGATGTGGAACTCTAACACCTCCACTTACGTGCAAGCCGGTTTGAAATGCACGTGGAAACATGTGAGTGGGGGAAGGTATAGATTGGACGCCCTCCGATCCATGGGCTGAATCTCGAAACAGATGGCATGTGGAAGTCACGTCACACAAACCAACCTCTGATACCATGTCATGGTTTGAGATTAGATGTATTATATTCGATGATAATATAATATACAAGAGCTTGTATATATAGGCTGATACAGGAGTTAGGGTTTACACGGGTTACATATGAGTAGGGTTTACAATGCATAGCGGGCCTGGGTCATATATTAACATTTAGTCTCATGCGATCTTTTAAATCATCTCATTATTATAGATGACAAAATGCTCCATCCCGACGGAGACCCGATATCCTGTCCCATTTGAGATGGGAACGGGACGGGGAATTCTCATATCCGGACGGGGATGAGGCAGGGATGGAATGAGGTACACTGCCACGCTCCATCCCTCACTACTATATTTTTTCCGTAAGGGCGACGAGCTTGGAGCAATGCCAGAAGTGAAAAGCACGTAGCCAGAAAACAATGGATGTGTACTTGCGCATCTCTTGTCGTGCGGTTGTAAGCTCGCAGCTTTTAAATAATGGCTGCGTACTTTGACGTGTATGCCTACTTGTGTACAATTTTAAAAAACAAACATTGCAAACTCCCGTTGGTGATGTCTCCGGTGAGGAAGCACCGGCTGATAGGGGTTTAAAAAAAACTAGCAGATCAATAAACTACAAGCATATTTCTAAGACAGAACCACACCAAAATTGCACAACACAATTAACTGCATCTTCATGAAACTCCATCATCTTCACATATCACCATATCGTTCTCTGTTTGTTGGGAAGAACCTAGGTCTTCAACAAGGAGGAGCACCCCATGAGGAGACCTATATACAGATTAGAGTTCACTCTTGACCCAAAAGACTAGTCTTGTGGGTCTTGAGTCTATGTGTATATAAGCTCTTATTTCACCTCATACACTTCCAATGTGGGATCTTGGCTCAAGTGTGGATTTCAACAATCTCCCCCTCCACACTGAGCCCTCATCATACTGGACTTGCTCCCCCTAAGCCCAAACCGGCCTTACCAGTTCAACTCAATTCCTCACCGGCCCGTCATCCTATTTAGGCCCATCTCCTTGAGAGTGTGATCATGGTTCTCAGGTGTTACCGGCCCGCCCACCTCCATGACGGTGCAATCATGATTTTCAGGTGCTACCAGAACTAGGAGAATTTATCCCGGCCCGCTTACCAGGAATGAGTCCACATGAACCTAAGTGTAATATCAATTGTTGGGGAGAACGTGAGCCTTTACTAAGGAGGATCACCCCATGATGAGGAGGCTCATATACACATTAGAGATCATTGTTAACCCAAAAGACTAGTCTTGTGGGTCTTGAGTCTAATATGTATATAAGCTTTCATTTCACCTCATACACTTTCAATGTGTGATCTTGGTTTAAGTGTGGATTTCAACACTGCTTATACTTCATACTCTTCCGATGTGGGACTTGGACTCACATATGAAATTTCTAACCGAGGCGGTGAAGAGTGACCCTGAAGTGGGGGAGACTTATAGAGATATGGTGGTGGTGGATGTCAGAATAATTAGGAAATGTAGTTTAGATGATTTATAGTTCAGGGTATGTTGGTTAAATTTTCTATTGTGCTTTCATTTATAGATTATTTCTAGTTCCTATATAAATGGTTCTACTTTTATTGTAATGGACATGTCAATTCAATATATCATTTAATACTGGTATATTGAATTGATGTGTCCATCACAATAAGAGTAGAGCCCTTAAAGCACAAAAGAAAACTTAACCAACGCGTCCTAAACTATATTTCTTAATTATTCTGACAAAGATAATCAAATATAACTCTTATCCTTATAAAGTTTATATATAGTTCTCATTTGTTTTATTATACATGTGATTTCATAGTCGAACCCAAATCTTGATACAATTTACCGATAAAAAAAATACATGTAATTTCATGTTTCAACCATCCACTTAAAAGTAAGAGTATACCTACGTGATTTTATTTTAACTCAACTCTTCATATTTATGAATGTGCTTCTACATGTGGACTTTAGCAAGAGACGAAATCTACATAGATGCCATATGAGTCAATAAACTTCTAAACTGGACTTCTACTACACTTAGATACGATAAATCAGACATGAGTGTTAAAAGTGTTACACGCCATAGAGCTTGATCACCACATGTATTTTTAGATTCAAACTCAATTCGTTTTTGTATGCAGTGGTAAACAAGTTTTATGTCATCATACGTTCTTTGCTTTTAACTATATGACATCTTGCGCTCTACGACTCAGTTATTTGGCGTCTTGTGCTCGAGTTTCGACTCTTTGGCGTATTGCACTCTAAGGCTTCGTTTACATGACGTCTGGAATGTATGTTATTGCTCTTGTTAATTGTTGAATGATTAGGATTTGGATTTCAAATAATATAAAATTTTATTGACGATAAAGTGATGAAAGAAAAAGGTTTCTTGCCCCGCTCACTCGTTTAGAACCATAAGGTAACGAGTGGGCAGAACCATAAGTTCAACGAAAGCTTAACAAGATCAGACCCCCTTTGATATCATGTTAGAAGTAATATTGTTGTATCAAATTAATGTGTTCATTACAATAAAAGTATAACTCTCTATATAGACATTAGACATAATCTAAATACTAAATCACAATAAAAAACATAATCGGCATGCTCTAAACCAGAATTAATTAAATTATATTTCCTAATCATTCTAACGTATAGGTTCAATCTCCCCCTACAAAACAAACTCCAGTTTTTTGGTTTATGGATGGGCAACTTTATTTGATGGGTATATTTGTTATTCTTTATTACTAAACCGTCATACCAGTTGAATGCGAGTTTTACAAGGAAGGAGCTAGAATCAGAACTATATTAGGCTATACAAGGATGTTAGGTACCAGTTTGTAGGTGGAGACAGTTTTTTTATTACTTTCGGATGAACAGGACCAGAGTCCGGTGACACTGTTGTTAGCAATAATGATTTAGGTGGACTTGACACTAATCGACTGACTCCAGTTTCCAACTAGTACCGAACAAAAATAATTATTTTATAGGGCACAATCGACTCCAAACTTATATAAAATGTCAAAACGTTTAAATCATGTAGAATCGTCGGATCTGAGACACGCGTTGTTTCAGCGTGCGACACGTGGCAGGATCCATCATGTTCTACATCATTACACTACATATTCTACATGGTTTCAATTATGCACGGGTCTATCATGTTCTACAACATTGCATTACATGTTCTACATGATTCTACAACATTGCACTGCATATTCTACAGTCTGCACGTTTAGACATTTTTTTTGATTTGTAGCTGATATCTCCTCATTATATATATGTGTTATTTTGTATTTGTAATTTGAGTTTTACCTTTCATTCTAATGCAATATATTTTTACCAGAAAAAAATAATACGCGTGAATATTATTTGTAAGTAAAAAGAACAAATTCGATTCACATAATAAAACAAAAATATTATATATTTTACACTATTTTATAGTTTTCATCCACAAAACCGTTAATTATTTGAGCAACAAATTATTCAAGTTGCCTCCGGATAGGATCTATGTACACAACCCACCCAATGTTTCATAGACTCTTTCATGCTATAACAAAATTGAAGTTTATATATTTAATAGTCTAAATTTCAATACCCAAACTTTTCAAAATTAATTTTTCATTTAAGCTTTTATTGAGGTAAGATATAGAAATAATATAGACTCAAAATTTAGCGTGAGATCACTGAGATGGATTAAATTGCACAAACTAGTGGTTGTAAAATAAAAAAAAAATTTCATGAGCAATTTCACTCATAATTATGATTTTTCATAATGGTATAAGAAGACATTTACTCGCCTAACAAAGTGATGTCTAACGTTCAAATTTTCGTTAATGAATTTAAAGGCTACACACTACATTTTTTATTTGTATGACTTTTGTAGTAAATAGTTAATTAGATTCACTACAAAGTTAGGTTTCATCCATAATAGTAATTAATAACCAAGAAATTAACACCGACGGCCAACGCTAATTGGATAGACAGGCGGATCACCGAGAGGAGTTACACCAAGTATCACAAAGTCTCCATGCAACTGACACGTGTTCAACTCCAAGTGGTCTCCCACTACCATGCGAGTCCTGTGACCCTTTCTCGCGGGTCATCCGACACTTTACTCTCTGCCTTTCTCCGATCTCTCTCTGCTATTAATGGAAACAAATTGCGATGCTCTCTCTCTCTCTCTCTCTGAAGTTGGATTGAAAATGCTGTTTTGCCTTTTCACGGAGAGTATCGCTTCTCAAGCAAGCAAGTAAAGAAGCTAAATCGTCTCACTTGAGCATGATGATGATTTGTCGTCTTCGTTGTGAATCTTCTTCTCCTTCGCTCGGCGACTGAATCAGATCTCTCCATGTTCGCAATGCTTCTCTGATTCTCTTCAGGTAGGGCCTCTCTCCTTTTTGTTTCTCTGTACAGTGTTATGGACATCTCATTTTCTCGACGTCAATTGGAAACACCGCGCCTCTCTGCTTCAGTTTCTGTAATCACGATTACTTCGGTACCTGGAATTTTGTTTGGTTGCATTTTCTCAGCCGAGGAAAATTTTGATTGCGTTTTATTTATTTATTTTCTCTTTTTGTTGTTGTTTATGAATCTCGGTTTCAGTGTATATTGCTTCTGATTTTTCTTAGATTTTATTTTTATTTTTGAAGTTAGCGTTTAGGAGATGACGATTTCTGTTAGGAACTGGTGAAGGGGAAGGCTATTTATCGTTTTTGAAGTAATTGATTAACGGTAGAGTATTTAGGAGGTGATTATCTGATTGAGGAACTAAGAACTGAAGCTGATTTTTGTTTCAGGTGATTGACTGTTTAACTAGAAGTGACGATGGCATCCAAACAAGGATTGAAATCAAAGAAATCATGCCTAAGTTCATCTAGAGTTGCAGATTCTCCTTCTCCTTCAACTTCTACTACCACTTCTTCTAAACGGTTTCTGGAAACATCTATTGATGGCCAGAGCTCCCCTGCTTCTTCATCTGCTAGAAGTAAGCCTATGCATGTGTGTTCAGAGAGTGTAGAGGCAGAGAGATCCAAAGAGAATGTCACAGTGACAGTTCGGTTTCGCCCACTCAGGTTCTTCTGGATTTTCAGTTTTCCAGTAATGCATATAATGAATGTGTGTTAAATTGACTGAATTATGTTTGGGATAGTCCCAGGGAAATTCGACAGGGCGAGGAGATCGCATGGTATGCTGATGGAGAAACTATTGTGCGGAATGAGCATAATCCAACGATTGCCTATGCATATGGTAACTTTTCTAAATTAGCAACTTCTGATTCGACAATGAGCAAGCATTGTTCAATGCTTAGAATTGGAGTATACTTAGCTTTAGACAACACTATTTTAGAGATCAGATATAGAATGGATATGCCAAAGATAACATCGTAGGAAAGGTACTGGATCAAACTAATTAGATAATTCATGTCTTTCTATTTTTGATGTACTATGTAAAAATGAAAACTTTTAGGTTCCAAATCTATGTTGATCAGTAACAAATAAGGGTGTATGATGGATGTAACATTAATTCTCTTGCCAACATTATTAAAGCTAAGTTTATTTGTAAACTTAATGAATATATAAATTCATAGTTTTGATTTTTTTTTTCTCTTGTAAAATATAATTGTTGCTGATACATAAGCAAGTACATGCAAGATAGCTTGGTAACTAATGATAATCCGCTCCAAAGACTATGATTATATTGCTTTTAAAGGTGCAAATATTCTTTAATCTCTCTCCCCAAGTAATTTTATTTAAGAACCCAGAAAATAAAAGTACTTGATCCCTATGAATTTTGCAATGTCTTGGGGGTGAAACTAATGGTTACTAAGCAAATGAATCGTTGAGTCACCATGGTGTGAACTCAATTATCATGGAATTGGCAGCATAAAATTTTACTTACTGAGTTCTTATATTTGAGTCTTTCGGAATAAGTTTGACTCTTAGTTCAGACTTCAGTATATAATTTTCTCCTGTATTCTGATTTTACTTTTACTTGAGCTTTCTATTTCTAGAAGATATTTTCTTACATATCTCAACCAGAGGGCAATGACTGGTTAATGTATTTAGTTAACTCATTGTTTCTTTCCTTACAGACCGAGTATTTGGTCCTACTACCACAACACGCCATGTCTATGATGTTGCTGCTCAGCATGTCATCGGTGGGGCTATGGAAGGCATCAATGGTAAATATCAAATACTCTTAACTTGGTGTACTTGTTTCTTCAGCTATTACACATGTGATACTTAGCCTTTTGGAAAATTGGATTTTCCAACACATTAGGGTTCATTCACAAAAGTGATATTATGGCGCCCAGGGTGGTTAAGAGGCCTGGTGATATAGATTAAAAAATCTAGAGGTTTAAGCTGTCGGATTACAGTATGCCCCAGTGATTTTGGAATGTTGTGTATTTGTGCCCATTGTCACTTTACACAGGGATCATTGTTATGAGCAGTCAACTGGTAATTTATACTTTCTAGAAATTAGCATGGTCTTAAAATCAACACTTGGACATTGTATGGTTTTGGGGATTAAATTCTGAGGTTATAATATTCTTGAAGAGGACTACATGCAGCAGTGCAGGTTTGACTCTATGACTGTTTGTAATGAATGTTTGAGAAGTTAAAAGTTTTTTTTCTTCTCTTTTTGATGAGCAGTTGTTTTCCTGCTGCAGTTTGAATATTTTCTAAATCATTGTCTGGCCATTTCAGTCATTTATATATTGTGTTCTCTTCCATTTACAGGCACAATTTTTGCATATGGTGTGACAAGCAGTGGGAAGACTCATACTATGCATGTGAGATTTAATATCTGTTATTGACTTTTATTTAACCATTATATACTTGGTGTATTATTTGTATATGGATCTCTCCTTTTAATTCACTTCTCGAACAATTTAGTGCTGCCATATTGTGTTCTTTTCCAAGCTTCAAATTTGTAAGGTTCCTTCCAGGCTTTGGAAATTTAGGTATTTTTAGTTCATATAACTATTAGGCACTAATATTGGTTAACCAAGATTTTCTGGGAAAGAGGTTTTAACTTGTGTTGCTGTGAAACTAATCCTTATTAGGCAAGTTCATAAAAGAAACATCTGCTCACACTGTTCTGTACATTAACTCAATAAGTGCACAAATAACCTAGATTTATGATTTAGTAAATTTAGCTACCTTCAAAAAAATGTTTTAAGATTTCTGTTATCCGATCAACGTTCGATGACCAATATTTGCTAGCCAGAGTATTTTTAAGGTATCGTGGGTGTGATGAGAAACTGACATTTATTAAGGTCGTTAACATCATACCTTAGTTTGTCACTAATGCACTCATTAAATATAAATTGAAGAACTGCATAGATAACCTTGACTTCATGCTTGTGTTGCCTATGCGCTTAAATTTTTAGAGACTTGGTTTTTCTTATCTCACTTTCAATACGGCCTGCATTTTTTGTTGAACTTTGAAATTTCTTTTGCCGGATAGTAAATATATATTATGCCAGGGCTTGGATGGGAATAATAAGGAATGACAGTCAAACTAGGGATAGGATTTAAATGTTGTTTTGATCTGGTTTATGTTGGTGATGCACCATTTGCAGGGTAATCAGAGATCTCCTGGAATTATACCACTTGCAGTGAAGCATGCTTTTAGCATCATTCAAGAGGTACTTTATATGAGATGTTGATCCTTTGAGTAGCTTCTCTATGTGCTACTTCTTGCCATGTATCATAACATATGTCTCTGTCGTAGACTCCAAATCGGGAATTTCTTCTTCGTGTTTCATACTTGGAAATCTATAATGAGGTAGGCGTCTTACCATTCTTTAGATGCTTTTTCATATGATGCTATGATAATCTAAAGCTGTCAGTTGTATTCTATCCTGATATTCAATTTTTGGTTTGCCATTATGAACTATCTACAATGCTGTTTTTGGTTTTTTTTTCCGATGATATTACTATCTTTAAGGTTCTATAATTTTCAGGTTGTAAATGACCTGTTGAACCCAGCGGGACACAGTCTAAGAATTAGAGAGGATGCTCAGGTACTACTTGATTATCAGTGCAACCCTTCACAGCAACTTCAAACTTGCTTTTGTTTGATAGCAATGTTACATATTTGACAATATCACGTAAACTTCCTTGCATGTCTTACTCTGACCTGTGGTTTTGTAAGGGCTTCTGGATGATATGGTGTTCCTTTACTAAAATTTAGTCAGTTTGAATATTAAATAAGTATTTTCTTATTGTGCGGTTGATGGTCTTAGGGAACCTTCGTTGAAGGAATAAAGGAAGAAGTTGTACTATCCCCTGCTCACGCCCTTTCACTTATATCTGCTGGAGAAGGTGAATTGGTCAATAATCTTTATATCTATTAAGACCATTTTCACTTTTTTTTAATCTTGAGAAGCTAATGCTACTGTATCCACTTAGTTTTTATAAGTCAAAATGGAGAGTAGTCTTTTAAGTTCTATCTATGGTCAGATTATAGATTTTTATAAAGATTGGCTATCTGTGATATCCCAGTACTCCAATCTAATGAAGTACCCATACCGAAACAGTGTCCGTACTGATACCAGTATGTGTACGGTCTGGTATGCACAGGATTTGTGAACTTGAGTCAACACCACAGATATTGGCTGGGTATGGGGCTTAATGGTTCCTTTTATTGCATGTCTCATAGTTATAATATAACTCTGGAAAGACTATAATTTTTGTTCATCTGATTTTATTTGAATGTCTCATAAATGATCATGATAAATTTATTCTTTATATTATTAAATTTGGTGTACTGCAGTATTACCCGATATCCTTAGCCAGACCCCACTTCATAGGTGGTTATGGTTTAGGTTGTGTCTTGTCATCAGTTACAGCATTATGCTTGTTTACTTTATAATTATTGGTAATTTTTTATAGCTATTATGTGTAATTTGTGTGTGATCTGATGGGATATTTGCAATTGCAAGCAGAGCATAGACATGTGGGTTCAACAAATTTCAATCTACAAAGCAGCAGGAGTCATACAATATTTACATTGGTATTTTTCTTTGCACTGACACTCTTACTGCAAGTATAATTCATATAGCCATTCCTCTTCTATTTTCCCCTTTATGAATCCAATTTTAGGCCCAAAATGATTTTAATTACTTCAATGACGTGATGCCTCTGTGTGAAGCATTATTTAGCTTGTGAGTTGTGACATTTGAAATATAATTTTGATGCAGTGGTATATTGCATCTCATGTGTAACTATAATACTTCTTCTTTTTCATAAAAAAACAAATAGATGTCTACTTAAATGAGTTCATTTCTTAATCTTTATCATTCTAACCTTATGTTTCCTTTCTTCTTCATTCACAAACTTGTCATTAGATAGTAGAGAGTAGCCCGTACAATGAAGGGGGAGCTGTAAATCTGTCGCAACTGGTAATTTCTAGGACTCCCATTTTACTTGTTAGGCTCTGAATTGGAATTTACCTGTATGCTTATTGAAAATATCTCTGAGCTTTATTATTTATACCATGTATTTCTGGGCATTGATTTTTGTGACCCCTATTTTCTGCTTATTTTTGCAGAACCTTATTGATCTGGCAGGTTCTGAGAGCTCAAAGGCTGAAACTACAGGTGTAAGACGTAAGGAAGGATCATACATCAATAAAAGCCTGTTAACTCTTGGAACTGTGAGTCCTCAAAAACTTCCTTTTCTACTGGTTTTGCTATCTGGACTATAATTTATCTGTTCTACTTTGTAATTTTAAATTTGCAAATGAAGCTTGACAGTTTACTTCATCGGCCTTTTGAGTTTGGTTTGCATTCTACTTTGTGCATTTGCATTGTTTATTCAATATTATATTATTATACATGTTTTTTTTCCGACTTATTGTAGCATATGCTAATTTCTGGTTTTCATAGGTCATATCAAAATTAACGGATGGAAGGGCTACTCATATACCGTACAGGGATTCAAAACTAACGCGGCTTCTTCAGTCTTCGTTAAGTGGACATGGGCGTGTATCTGTAAGCCCTTTTAAAGAAGCTTTCTGTAAGATATGCATGGGATATATCTAATAATATATCTCAGCCGCAATACTGGTTTCCATAGTGCTTGAAATTCATAGTTATGCTGTTTGTTCACTTGTATACGATATTTGGAAATACAGCTCATTTGCACTGTTACTCCTTCATCAAGCAGTTCAGAAGAGACACATAATACATTGAAATTTGCCCACCGTGCAAAACATATTGAAATTCAAGCAGCACAGAACAAGGTTACCCCTTCATTTTTCCTAACGAAGTGTCTGCATTTCTGAAATGTATTTTTGGCTGCTGTAAATTAACTGTGGAAAACCCGCAGATCATTGATGAGAAATCACTTATCAAAAAGTACCAAAATGAGATTCGCTGTTTGAAGGAAGAATTGGAACAGTTGAAGAAGGGTATTGTTACAGTCCCTCCAAATAAAGATATGCATGGAGATGACATTGTGCTCCTAAAGAAAAAGGTATTCTTCCAAATTCAGTAATAACTAGCCGCATACCAATAATAATATTTTATGCATAAGTAATAAATTTTCATGTCTGAGGTCAAGTATGTCTGTATATCTTGAAAATGTCTGTAAAACCAGTGTTTAATCTCCATGACACTTTGTTCCACTTGACATACTAAGTGTGATCAGAAAACCAAATGGAGAGGGTGCATCAAACTTTAGCATATGAACTCTTACTAACTTGTGCTATATCCTGAATCTTATCTACTTCTGAGAAATAGATGTACCTGAGGTTGGTGTAACATTACATTAGATCTGTGCCTTATTTTCCAGTTTCCATGAATTTTGGCTTTTCATCATCTCTGTAACATTAACATCTCTGCCAAAATTACTTTTACCATCTTGCTTGTCATGTATTTTTTTTATTTTATGGTCTCACACGAGTCATCAATTTAGGCTGTGGAAAGATTAAAAAGAAAATGAGATGAAAACTTGTGTACAACTCTTAATGACTTTTCATTGATGTATTGTGATTTGTGAAGCTAGAAGATGGTCAAGTCAAGCTGCAATCAAGATTGGAACAAGAAGAAGAAGCTAAAGCTGCTTTACTGGGCAGAATACAACGGCTAACTAAGTTAATTCTGGTCTCCTCAAAAACCTCACAACCATCAAAGCTTTCTCACCATCCCAGTCCAAGGAGAAGACATTCATTTGGAGAAGAAGAGGTACAAGGATTGACTTCTTCAAATTATTTTTGTAGTTTCAGTTTCCTTTTCTCCTTGCTGTATGAGTACTCCAATAATCTCAAGTTTGACATTCTGCTGAGGTTAAAATTCATTTCTATCTGTTCTCAGTTCGTTCTCAAGTTTTCTTGATTCAATTGCTGTGAACTCATGTAAACATATATACAGCTCGCATACCTACCACACCGGAGGCGAGACTTGATGTTAGATGATGAAAATATTGAATTGTATGTTTCTGCCGAAGGGAATGGGGAAGGATCGGATGGTACACTTAAAGAGGAGAAAAAGACCAAAAAGCCCGGACTTTTAAATTGGTTAAAAATACGGGTATGTAAAGTCTGGACCTTCTACAATACATTTCACTTGTTTAGTCATTGATTTATTGGTTCTAAATGGATGTGGGTACTGAACATTTTAGCCATCTATTTCAACTGATGCAAAGATATTTCAACACTTACATCGTGACACATGACACAAGCCATCACAATTTATATGGTTTTAAACTCCTGACATTATTTTAAGGCTTGCCTCTTTTTTTCTACTAGTTTTAGATGATATAATCATAAATCGTCAAGTGGGCAAATATTGGAAGATTTACCATTGTTTTGAACGATGTTAGTGTTTTAGGTTAATATTTTAATAGTGATAATAAACATAATAAAAATATGACTGATCCTTTAATTTGACTGTGCAAAGAGATTCAATATATAGTGAATGAATTTAGTGACTTTCCTTTTGGGACATGCTCGATTTTATTTATTTATTTATGTTTTTAGCCCTCTTTCAGAAGATCTTTAATATGTACAATTTTCTCTTAGAAACGCGATAGTGGCTTGGGAACCATGACAAGCATTAGTGATAAGTCCAGTGGAGTGAAATCAATTAGCATGCCTTCAACCCCTCAGGCAGAAAGCAACAATTGTCATATAGACTCGAGATTTTCCCTTTCTGTACTTGCAGAAACTTCACCGTCTGCAGATATTTCATCTGAGGCTAGACAAGACAGAGAAGTCCCTGAAGATCATTCCTCGGGGCAAGAGACACCCTTGGTACTTTCTTTAACATATCTTTTTTTTATACTGTACTGTTTCAGCTGACTTATATTTGCAACATTTTTTTGCTCTTTTTTTAGTAGAACAAGTTGCTACCACTATTTCTGTATGCAATTAAGACGGCATGTACAAATGCTATGAAGTATCATAAAAGACTTGGATACTCTTATTACATGATAAATTAATAATACGTACATCTAACAATTTTTATATCATTTTCAATTTCAGCCCATGTTTTCTCTGCATCCCATTCCCACTTCATATGTTTGGATTAGACTTGAATTTTAAAAGGGAACCAGTTTGTTACTTTGCCTTAGGCATTTAAGTAGTTCTGGCCACAGATTTACATTTTTAGTGCATATACTTCTATTTTTCACTTTGCATCTCTAGTTGGTCTTAATGTCCCACCTCTTTTTTATGACAGGCCAGTTTAAAATCGATTGATGAGATTGACCTTTTGAGGGAGCAGCAAAGAATTTTGTCTGGAGAGGTGGCACTCCATTTAAGTGCTCTAAAGAGGTTGTCTGAGGATGCTGCCAGATATCCCCAAAGGGAAGAAATTCAGGTAACTTGTTGATCCCTTTCCATCCAATTGACTAATTGCTATTGATATGTAAGGAAAAACTTTAGCTAGGTTTTGCTTCCATATTGAAGGTGGATATTAGAAAGTTGAACGATGAAATCAAGGAGAAAAGTGAAAGGATAGGTTTGCTGGAAAAACAAATTGCTGATTCTTTCCTTGGTTCCGAGAACATGGATAAATTTGACATATCTCAAGTATGTTCTCCCATTATAGTTTTCAGCTGCTTCTCCTTATTACGCGACATAATTTGACATGTTACAACGTACAAGTATGCTTTATTCCCCTTGTAGTTTGAAGCTGTTTGTCTTTTGTTACCTGATCATCATCATCGTTCTGCTTGTTTTGTGCCAGTCTATAGGCAAACTGATGGAGCAATTGAATGAGAAGTCCTTTGAACTTGAGGTGTGTAGGCAGTATGCTTTGCCTTAAGTACAACTTATTAGTCTTTGCACTTTTTTGCAGCTGATAGTTATCTTTTATAGGGCATCTCTAGTACCCAGTTGAAATATAGTAATCGTTCAATTTGGTTTAGAAAGGACCACTAGGGCTGGGACTAGTTGTCAAGACGAGCACTATTTCATGCGAAATTTAGTATTTGGATTCTAATGGGTCACATACTTGGGAGACAGTGGGGTGGGGGTCAGGTTTGGTTAGGGATTAACCTTGGTTAATTTAGGTTAGGGTTATATTAGATTTCCCGATTTACTGGGGATAAAATGAGAATTTGGTTTGAAAGAGTAGTTGGAGGCCCAAGGGTTTAAAGGTGTTAATGGGTTAAATAAACATTTTGAATAATCAACAAGAGCAATGGCAAGACAACAGTATGCAAACTGCATCTGCAAAGATATGGTAACTAAGAAATTAAGAACATTAGAAGTGGACCAAACTTTTCCCTTCTTTTTACTATATTCGTAATGAAATGCTTATAATTTTAATGGACACTATATTATTTAATTTTCTTCAGGTTAGAGCTGCAGACAATAGAATAATACAAGAGCAACTCAACGAAAAGGTACAGATATCACTGGAATAATCTGTATAGAGCTATATTTGTCTCATTACTTGTGTTTTTGGCTGGAGCTTGTTGTAATGGGAAATTGCCTTTTTATCAGGTTGGTGAAATCGAAGGATTACAAGAAACTATTGCATCCTTGAAGCAGGAGCTTTTGGATGCACAACAGCTGGGAAATTTGAGGCCTGTACTGAATTCACAAATATCCATTGAAACCCAAAGATTCAGTGAGGAATTTTGCACACGTAAAGAAACTGCAGTGTTGAAAGATTCAAGCAATGACTTGCTTCTCAAAGCACAGGTTACTTGTTTTCTAGCTACTTCTATTTGTTCCTTCAACTACTTGAGTTTTACTTATATGGTGTGTACCCATTTCTTGTTCTAAATGGATTTCAATGCATCGCTTTCAGCAGTTTAGTCAATTCGTCTGTTTAATAAAACCATGGTCCTTACATTTGCTCAGGCAACTGAAATTGAAGAGCTGAAGCAGAAAATTGACAGAGTGAGAGAGTCAAAACAACAACTAGAAGTCCGGAATCAGAAACTGGCAGAAGAAAGTTCATATGCGAAAGGGCTAGCCTCAGCCGCTGCTGTTGAGCTCAAGGCATTGTCCGAAGAAGTTTCCAAGCTCATGTATCACAACGAGAGACTGGCTGCTGAGTTAGCAGTAGCGAGGAGCTCCCCCGCCCAACGTAGAACCATAGGTGGGGGTATAGTAAGGAATGACCAGAGAGATGGTCAAGGAAAACGTCACGACCAAGGCGGATCTCCTTCAGAATTGAAGAGAGAATTGGCAATGAGTAGGGAGAGAGAGCTTGCATATGAATCTTTCGTTGCAGAGAAGAATCAGAGAGAGGCTGAGCTCCAAAGAAAGGTGGAAGAATCCAAACAAAGAGAAGCATATCTAGAAAATGAGCTTGCCAACATGTGGGTTTTTGTTGCAAAGTTGAAAAGATCCAATGGCTCGGAAAGTGATGCCTCCAACTTGACCACCAACGAAATGCAGAGAGTTGATATAATAACTTAGTGTTGGTTAATTTGGGAGTGATTCTGTAGAAGATTGTGTTGTGAAGTGGATAGAGAGCTAAAGCATAGAGCATTGTATAGAGATTGTGGTGTGCGTTGTAAATGTGAACGCTGTAGACTACCGATAAGGCATTTCCCCTTAGTAATAAAAGCAGAGTTCATAGAACTTACATGACTGGAATTCACAACCATAAGAGGTACACAGAACCGCCTCAAAACATATATATAATTGTTTGTCATCGGCTAAAGAGAAGAAAACAAATGGGTCAGCTTCTTTTATCAAGAAAAGAATAGAAGCAGAGCTAATTGCGAAGATTAGAGTAGAGAGATGGAAACTAGCCTTTGCCTTGGGAACAGCTGAGAATTTGTAGTTGAGATAAGAGGACCACAACGGTCTGTCGCTGACAAATAGTCACGAATTTTGGGCCTGGCCCGAACAGAAAGGTGTTGGTCGCTTTGGGCTCGGCCTGCTTGGGATTGTGCTTGACGTGGGATTAGTGGAAAACCATAGGTAACTTGGGCAATTAGATAAAAAAAAAAAAAGGAAATTCATCACTACTATGTACTATGCAACTTTTACATGTCACTACCATCGACTTTTTTTTTTTACACATCACCACTGTAAGGTTTCAGTTAGTTATACCGTCCATCATCCATCACAGAGTTAACTAGTTAAGTTTGATGTAAAATGTTCATAATACCCCTATATTAAAAAAAATTCAAAAATTAAAAAAATATCTTTTGAA
>JAYMTP010002959.1:0-18186 GCA_036897365.1 Geranium brycei
CAAAGGTTTATGTGTAACTGTCTGACTAGTTATGTAGAACATGGTGGTGTACCATGTATAACATGCGGTTATATATTGTATAACTAGTGTAGTTGGATGATGTTCATCAGCACATAAAACGATTACCTATTTCAGAGGTTTATGTATAACTGTCTTACTGCCTATGTATAACATGTCGGTGTAACATGTATAACACGATGTTATATTTTTAGTGTGAATCGCTGAATGATCGCGCTGTAAATGCGCGATCGCGGTTTATATGCGCCTATTTTTAGTGTGAATCACTGAATGATCGCGCTTTAAATGCGCGATCGGGCTTTAAATGCGCTATCACGCCTCATGGTGCAATTCCAATTTTACCCAAACGACAATAACAGATGTTGATTAGTCTGGCGTTTGTTTTAATCTGCCACGTGTCGCTTGATCGTTGCTCACGAAAAAATGGACATGCAGATGAGGGTTTGGACGTTTTAATTGAGTTTGTAGCCGAGTGCCCCTATATATATAATAAATAAAAAGGAAAAAAGTACATATAACTATCCTCAATTATACAACATTTCCACTTAGTTCCAGCCCCTATGGAAAAAGAAGAGGCCTAGCAGGACGGGAACGGTGCCGGAGACGGTGATGGAGAAGGAGGATCCGGCGGATTGGTGGGGCGGAGGGGATGGTGGTCTTCGGCATGGCGGCGGAACGGAGGGAGGAGGTGGAGAGAGAGAGGAAGAGAGAGTGTGTGAAGAGGATGTATGTTTGAAAATTAAATGAATAATTAAGGTCATTTTAGTCACTTTACGTGTAAAAAATGTTAAAAACTAACGAAATTGAAGGGAAAGTGCAAAGTGAAAATATTGTACATCTTAGGCGTAGCCTTCTGAAAAAAAATTCTAGGGGTGTCATCTGAAAAACAACAATATCTAAGTATAGCCACTTGAAATTATCTCTTTTATAAATTCTCACATGTTAATTTGGATGATAAATTAATTTTCAGACCTGAAATCTAATTTTAGAATCGGAAAATTAATTATTAAATTTTTAGATCTGAAAATTACATTTTTAGTCCAAATAATTTTTAAACTTTTCATTTCCAAAATTAACATTTTTCATCCAAAAACATAACAAATATGATTTTATGAAACTAATTGTAACTGAATAGTCCCAAATCGTGTAACTAAGTCAAAATAACGTTTAGTTGAGGATGGTAATATGCACTTTTCTCTGTAAAAATATTAAAATGCTAGTTTTACTCTCTCCTACCGCAGTGTAGCTAACATACATAGGATGTCTTACTGGAGATTGACAAATTACAAGGAAAAAGATGGAAACTTGGTAGTAATGATGAAGGGTTAGTATGTTGTCTAGACATTAATTAGGGTTGTTCATAATTATAGTTGCAGTGTGTTGTTTATTAGTATACAGTATTTATACAAATTGAATCTGATTATGTTTGTAATCTGGATGCAGATAAGTGATTGAATTGCAGTACTTGTTAGAAGAAAATATGGAATATAACCTGTTCTATAATTGTGATATTTTTGCATTGATCAAATTAATTTGTTCTATAATTGATGAGGTCGAGAACAGAAGGAGATTTCAGACACAACAACACAATCTATCGCATGATGGAGCTTTTAATAGATTCCATTCCAGAACTACTTAAAAACTCTTGTCAGATAAATAAAGGTAATGAAGTTTTGAACTACAATGTGCAGGACTTGTGAATGAAGAAGCCCACATTCCCATATCCCATGGTATTCACATTCAAAAACTTGAAAGGACATAATAAGAATTAATAAATTGACAAGTTCATATTCAAGTAGTTTGAGTGAAGTCACTTAAAGAATATAAAAATTATTTAAACATAAAAAAGAAATAAGAATAATGAAAATGCATGGTAAGCAAAAATAAGGTATGGTCAAGGACTAATTCTTCAATCTCGACTGGCTCCACTCCACTAACAGATACATACATTTATACACAATTTCCTTCACTCCTACTCACAAAAAATATATAAAACATCCCAAATCCTCTGAATGATTTGAATTTTAAAGAAGCTATATGTAAAAGCCTAAATACTCTAATGGTGTCTACCACGGAGGGTCACTCCATGCAAGAATTTCGTATATCCAAGTAAACTAAGTTTCCCGTCTACGCTTATCCAATCTGTTGCAAGGATTGGATAAGCCGAAGGACCCAGATTCAATTCCTGCACCATGCCATTGCCATGCCAGTAATTAAATAGCAATCCCGGAAAATGGAGCATCAGAATACTTTATATTACAAAATAATAGTCTTAGTCTTACCCGTGCCAACTCTTCAACCGAAATGTGTCTGTTTCCCTCTAATTCAAACTGTTGAAAAGCAGCTGAGGCAATCTGCTCCCATCCCTCCACGGCCTCCAACTGGTGCGTACTGATTGCAGCTGCACAAAACTCTTCAAAGTCCATTTTTCTATATGCCAGTGGTTCCATCTAACCAACATAAACAACAGCAAGGAAAACATTTAACCTTCAAGACAAAAAACAAACTGAGAAGAAGCAATGACATTAGCAACAAGTATATGAACACACACAAGTCCAAATTAGTTTCAAACATGAACTCTAAGCTATATGAATTTGTTAATGGGTGAAGGAACAATATGAAACATGCTAAAGCATTAAAAGCCGAAGACAAAAGAGACTGTTCTGACGGGAATCCCCGACACAAATTTCAGAATCATAAGAAATCCCTTGATGTATGGTAAGATGATGACCTACCATATTTAAAATATCAGGAACCCTTGACTCTCTCATGGCGTCAGTTGCATTTCGAACAAGAGCCTGCAAAAAATCTATTTATAAAAACAATAAAATCGAACGAAGAACACATTTATTCTCTAAATGAACAACAAAGCTATGTGGATTTGCCCACATATAGTCCGCAAAAACCAAGCGCGGTAGCTAACCATTTTGAAGTTCTCAAGAGAAACACGCCCGTCTTTATTTGGTTCCAACTGCTGAAATTGAGCTCTAAGATACACAAGCTCGTCCTCGGTCAATGCTTTAGAGAGGGCCTATAATCACAACATATATAATAGAAGTAAGAGTTTGATTCTTCAAAAAACACTCCAGAATACAAATACTCATAAGCTATTGTACAAAAATGAATTCAGGCTACTAAAAATAGAAGGATCAAAAGTGTAATTCATAGAGATATTTTTCTCGCTTTCATTAGATGTAACTTTAGCATTAAAAAAAGGCTTACCAAATGATATGCGTTAAAAGATTTCAATAAAGACTATATCATAATTAAGAATAATTTATAAGGAATCACGATTTAAGAACTCAATGTAACATCTTAAGACCTGTCACTTGACATTTTAGCATGAAAAGCATGAATATTACCCCTGCGAGATTTTACTTTATCTGGTAATTTAAAAAATGATATACAAGTTATTTCAATAAGGTACCTTGAGTGCAGCTCGTTTAAAAGGAGTTGCATGCACGTATGACTTGACTAGCTTATAGATCAATATATCTAATGGGATGGGACGGTAGTCATTGCGTAACCATGGGTGAGCTGCAATAACAAGCTGTTTCATTAGTCTGAACTAATCCATCCAGTTAAAATTTGCTTATCATACAACGGCTTTGAAAATTATAAATCTACCAACTTACTTAAAGCCTGGACTGCAGTCATTCTCTTCCTATAGTCCTTATTGAGGAGCCTCTTCACAAAATCCTTTGCCTCTGGAGAGACAGAAGGCCAAGGCATATCTTCAAAGTTTGGAACAGCTCTTAGTACAGCACGAAATATCCCGGACTCTGTCCTTGCCCAGAAAGGCCGACTTCCACATAATAAGATGTATGTAATAACGCCTATGCTCCATATATCTGCTTCCAGACTGTAAGATCTATGAAGGACTTCAGGCGCAACATAGTATGCACTTCCAACAATATCATTAAGTCTTTCATCTGTGCCCGCGTAGAATAAAAGGGGGAACAATAACATTAGGACTTCCATGTACTCGACAATAAAATACAAAGTCTGGTGAAATACTATTATGCAGATATTGTCAGACATATAATCCACCCAGCATACTTTCCAACAATTTCATTCCAGAACAAATTACTAAGCCTATCTAAGAATAGTGCACAAGGGTCTCTTTACAAAATTTCACACGAACATATAACTGTACTTTAATTGTTCACGAGTTTGCTAGTCTTGCAACTACTTATAAACTATAAAGACAAAAGGCCATTAGAATGTTTGTTCTGCTGGAAGGTTATATAATAGACTTATAAACATCAAGTGGAAACTGTACAAACACATTCTATATTGAACAGAGAATTATATCACACAAAAAACACTTAATGTGGAGACTGATACATCATGAGTCACCGAAAAAGATGAAACGAGAACATTGAAGTACTCTATCCTACCGGTCTGGCCCGACCGGTTTGATTTTGGGCTGGTTTTCAATTTCAGGTTTAGAACCGGCCAAACCGTAATTTGGCTTTTTGGGGTTGTTTAGGGCGGCATTTTGCCTTGTTGTTTTATTTTTCGCCTTTCAGGGCCTGTATTGTACTTCTATTGTCTTTATAAAAATTATCTCGCTGATAAAAAATAAAGTACTCTATCCTACATACCACTGAAAATTATAAATAAACTGTCATGCTATGGACATCATAATGCATTATAAGTGAATAATTGTAAGGTGCAGCTGAGACTGAGACAACAAATTGTTATTTGTAAGGTGTAGACAAAGTGAGCAATGAGCTTGCAGAACTTGTAGTTATTGTAAAATGATGCCTACTAACCCATCTTCCAAAGTGTTGCATCTATGACTAACTCTTTCATAACAGCAGCAACCTTGCTCTATCGAATATTAAGATCCAGTTCATGTGTCTATCGGCAATAATGCTGGCATGGGGATTGGAACCAGCGATCTCATGCTTATTACATGAGGTCTCTGCCACTTCACACGTATGTTTCATATAATGTACCAGTTTTTCCTGAAAGCCATAACCAATTCCAGAAAACAAGCTAATAAAAAAAGAAAAAGGCAGATACACCTTTACTTGGAGGGATAAAATAAAATCTCAAAGTTCAAAAGGAAACTAGACGGATGAAGGAGTTATATCCCTTTATGCATATTAAGAAGCGCGTTATACAATGTGGTATTACTTTGGACAAGGAAACTGGTAGCATTGCCTTTTATTTTGACATCAACAAACAGAAGTACCCATGTACCCGTATAGTAATGTTTTTTTTTATCGGCATAGATATAAGAGGGGGTGATCTTAAATTATAACCTGGTCTGATGAAGTCGGAAAGACCAAAATCAATAAGCTTCATATCAGCATCATCACTTCTAGAGGTGAAAAGGAAATTCTGTTCATCAAATAAGAGAAAAAGAGCTTCAGCTATACTTAGCAACCCTAATTTAACTTGAATAAAAAGCTAACAAAATAGAAGAGCAAACACCTCCGGTTTTAAGTCTCGATGAACAACACCTTGAAGGTGACAAAATGCAACCACACTCAGAATTTGCACAACTATAACTTTAGCATCTTCTTCCGTGTACCTTCCTCCTCTACAATGAAAGAGAACATGTGTTATAAGTTCCAATATAATTACAATAATTGCGACAAAAAATATATATTATATGAAAAGGATCCACAATTATGTTACCTTGACAAAATTCTATCTAGAAGCTCCCCACCTTCACACAATCTGATAAGTAATCAACAATTAAGATAAGTCAGAACCTAAGTATTTCTTAACAACTATGTAACCAATTAGATATTTCTTAGTTTGTCCCAAAAGATTAAGCTATTAGGTGGAGGGCCCAATAGTATATCAAGTGGTCACTAAATCCACATTCTTCCAGTGTGAGACACTTCAACACCCTAACATAACTTCTATCTCCACTAGCTTTGAGGTTAGCAGCTCAAATATTGCAAAATAGAAGACACGAGCAAGTACAGATTCAAGATGCCAAAATATGACACAATTGAACTACAAATTGCAGACAAGGATATACGTACTCCATGACTATATACACATTATTGGCATCCTCACAGGCATCATGAAATCTGACTAGATGTTGATGACCTGATAATGCTTTCAATATTTTCACCTCTCTGCGGACATCTTCAATTGATATCGCTGTTGTCATCTGCAAAATAAACATTGTTAAGAAATTGATATAGGCACCCAGTATATAAATAAATCGTTCAATCATATAGTGGCCAAAACCACTCGAATGAACTAGAAATTCAAGTTACGCGTCAGGCTGAGGGACCGTGTGAATGTCTTACCCGCTCTTTTCTTTTAGGTTGAGTATTGGGTAAGAAAAGATGAATGGCCTCATAATACAGCTTCAGATGAGTTAAGACATCGTGTGGCTTTTATTGGTTGAACCAGATCCTAGAGATTTCTCACCTAACTACCTCTAGTTACTGGGAAAACAGATACACTGTATTATATAAATACCTATTTCTACAAGAGAGGATATCAGCGACTTCTTTGTCCACTTGGTAGTGCAAAGAAGAGATAACGGATGCAGTTCCTGATCCATCTAAATCCACAAATTTGGATCCTCCTAATTTTAAACAATCCGTGAAGAACGGGATAATATTGTATTTGCTACTTCGACTGAAATAACCATTACATAAGTATTTCGTACCAAGAGGTGAAATGGGTGAGAATCAAGATTTGTTCAAATATACGCATTTCACTCAATGTAACAGAAGATGATTCAGCTATCCATCTCGCGCCTCATATTCATTCTTCTCACCAAATAAAACCTAGTACTACAAAGAAAGATCCCAAAATCGCAAGATCTCTTTCGGCAACGCTCTCCCTACCCCAAGGGAAAACATGTTTATGGTTCTTCACAGTAATTATTTCTTATATTACTTGAAGCGAAACAAAAGGAATAAACATAAATACTCTTTTTCCGTGACAACCAATGATTGAAGACTTCAAAATTTCCATAAGGAAAAATAGGAAAGAAGAGAATAACTGAAGCAATTTATTCCTTCATAAGTTGTTGGGTGAACAGCTCAGAGGTATTAGTTTGCAAGGAAAGACCTCAATGAACAGCAATAAGCAAGAGAACATTGACCAATGTGAATACCTTTTGTGATATAGCTATACAACAATCAGAATGATTGCATGATAGCTAATTATTATGCCTTGTTTGCTGAAGACAAATAACAATATATATATATTACCCATATGAGCAGACTACCTGCATTATATATTTTATCAAACCTTGCTTGTCCATCTGGTTAAGCACTTAAACCGTTGGACTTGGGTTCAAGTCCTGTTGCGGTACCTATTTATCCCACACTTATTCTCTTCTCCCCCAACTAACCTCTGGTGGGTCACTCTTAAGGTAAGACCTTGGTACAAAAATGGCTGATTTAAAAATATACATGGCTGTCTAGTGATAATTGTAATGTATTTTTTATATTAAAGGTCGTCAAGCTAACTTCTTATCACATACCTCCTACTCGCACAGGAGATTTTGGATCTATATCCTGTTAGGAAAATTATGCTTCAACAATTTGCATATTGTGTAACAAACAGGTGGATCTAAAATCAGGTAAAGCATATGATTTGAGAATGGGAACTATTGAATCCTTCCCGCATGTTTGCATGTTTCATTGCTCTAAAAATACTAGAGAAAATAAAAAAGGGCTTTGTAACGGTCTTACAAGACAGGCCAATGATGACTTACATGCATCAGTTATACCTCTTGTCTCAGAAGACGCAGATTAATAATGACTTACATTCATTAAACCTTCTATCTTTCATAGGACAAACTGGCAAGTCTATTTATTATTTATACATGTTTCACATCCTCTGGAATACAGCTAAAGAGTGAGTCAAAAGCTTTGTAGCATTCTTTGAAGGCTTGGACTAGTGATGACTTCCATACATCAGTTTTGCACTTTTGCCTAGTTTGAAGATGCCAAAACAGTAAGTCTATTCATCCACCCGGCATTTTTGTTCACTTTGAAAACACAACTGGAGAAAATAAAAAGGTGTCCTAATGTCCTCAGGAAACAGATAACAACAGTGACTTCCATACATCCATGTGAGAATGTAAAAAGGCTCTTTGTAACATCCTCAGAGGATAGACCAACGATGACTTGTGTGCATCAGCTCTACCTCCTATCTTCCAGACAACAAAAGGGTAAACCTATTCACCCTTCCCATGTGTTTCGTTTTCACTAACAACACAACAAGAGAAAATAGAAAGGCTCTGTAACATCCTTGTAACTCCTGTCTTTTAGATGACAAGGTAGTAACTCTATTCATTCTTTCCACGTGCTTCTTATTCTATAGCATAGAACCAGACAGAGTAAAATCTCTCTAACATCCTTGTAAGACATCATGCATAGAAAGACGATGACTTCCTTACATCTGTTATTTCTACAGAAACCCAAATTCAAGCATCCCGAATACCTTACAAAATGTTCCCTCAGGGATGTTTTAACATAAGAGTATAAATGGTACCAGTTACTTGGCTCTGTCTCATCAAAACCTATTAAATTGTATTCACCCATATATCCTAAACATTTCAGGATAACTTAAAAGCCAGTTTCAGTATAAATGTGCAAAATAATTCTTACAGGAAACAATGACCAATTCAACTTAAACCCGCAATGAACTCAAAAGTACACAAACCTGTTTGGCACTGAGTTAGACCTAAAAACCCCAATTTACTAGACTTATGGACAATCAATTCAAACCCAGATGCAGGAGTTTGGAATTTGAACAAACCAAATTCCCTAATTCAAACAAAAACCAACCCAAATCTCAATATCTTCAAGTTTCAATAAAAGAAGAAGTTATCAACTGTATGATCAAATCACAGACATAAATTCAGCAATCTAATATAAGCAGAGATCAAGTCATATAAAAGAATTAATAGTAAGATTGTACCTTTGCTTTAGAAATGACCTTGACTGCAACAGGCTGGTCCTTGAGCTCCCCCTTCTTCCCCAGAGCTGAACAGGTATGCCCAAAATGCCCTCTCCCCACTTCCTTCCCCATCTCGTACTTGCTCCCAAAGTTCTTCCCATACCCAAAGCTCTTGTCCAGCGACTGTTGCTCCTCCTCCCGACCTCCACCACCGGTCCCATCCTCAGGAATTGGGCTGTCCTTGGGCTTGTTGTACCCTAGCCGCTTCGCCAGCGCCGACTTGATGTGCTTCGCCGGGGAAGGCGGCGGGAACGGCCTCCGGAACAGCTTCCTCCCCGGAGTCGCGCCTCCCCTCGCCGGAGACGGCGAGACCCCTCCGGGGAGAGGGCTCGCCGACGAGCCCTGTGGGTAGGGGCTGGGCCAGGGGCTGGCACGAGAGGGCGTGTTCTTGCCCGAGGACGGGCCGTTCCTGGACGGAGTGTGGCGATCGGCGGCGGCGGAGGTGGGGATAGTGGTGGTGTTGAGGTCGTCCCCGCCGTTGCCCACGGTGGACCCGACCTTGCCGTAGCACTGCCCCATCAGCAGCCGATCACAGCACTAGACAAGTCAAAGTCCGCGCATCGGACGGTCAAAATGAACGGATCCGATGAGAGATCTGAGAGAGAAAACGATAAAAGGAGAGAATTAGAAGAGGGAATTGAGTCAGAAGGAAGGAGTGTGCGAAACAGACAAAAAAGACACAAGCGAAGCGAGTAACACAGTCGAGTTGAGGAGTAATACAAAAGCTGGAGATCAATTGCGCGGCTCTCAACCGTAGATGAGATAAATTCACGGAGTAGGTGGCTTTTGATGCGGGGATAGGTTAGTTGTTGGGTCGGGTGGGCCCGGTTCTACCTTTCTTTTTGCCATAAATAGAAATGTGGCTTGCATTTCGCCTTTAAACATTAGTTTTTTTTATGCAAGCAATTGTTTATTTAAAATTATATCATCTCTATTTATCTATATAATTTTTACGCATTTGTAGAAGGATCGAACTCTCAACTTCATCAGTGATGCTGAACCGCAATTATTGTAAATTTTATTTCAAAATACACGAGTACCATTTGCTTTCATTTTTCTCTTAATTCTTCATCTGATGCCCGTAAAACTGATAAAGAATAGGTAGGAGGAAGGTACTATGTTGAAACCACAATTGTAAAAGATAAGCCGAGGATGAGCTAAATATGTAATAAGAGGTTTGAGTCATGGGGAATTGGATTCAATTGCATGATTAAAGTTTAAGAGGATTAAATTAGGGATCCTAATTACATAACCTTGTGCTCAACCTCCCTTGTATGTATTGGTTGTGATTAAATCTAGAAAACGATGATCGTAGAGAATTGACCTAGGTAGATTAGAGTAATTAAGACTCTGATATACATTTGTGATGTATCTCATCAGAACGGATGGATACGAGAGTGGCGCGAGGAAATCTCGACAAGTCAAAATCTACCCACTCCCGACGCACGACAAGTGCACCGGTCTTCAAGTAATATAGGGCGTTTTAAAGCCCCGAGCTATCAATCCCATGAGAACCATTAGCTGGTGAACATTAGAGTACAAGTGTCTAATATGTCGGGTCTAAACGGATCAAAAAGGATTTTAGTTTTGCAAAAAAAAACTAAATTAAAAATCTCAACACGATACCGAACACGCAAATTACTAATAGAACAAGTCGGGGTTAATTATGTTTCCGGGGAAATGTTATGAAATGAACTTGAACACATGAATAACTTAAGAAATTTAAACAAATCATCGGGGTATGTCAATTATGGTCTTACCCAAAATGCTCAATATTCGGCCATCAAGGGTTCAATTACCTATTCGAGACTAAAGTGATCAGGCTCAGGTCGAAGGTCTAGGTGATCGATCTTAGGATCCTATAATTCACATGTTTCGGCGTTGGTACCCTATATGCATTTACTCTCGTACCCACTATTTCTATTGGCAACAATGTAGATCCGAGTCTCAGCTACTCTAATCCACCTAGGTCGATTGTTATCCCCTCTCTTCCTAGATTGGTTCACCACCAAGCCTACCTGGGAGGTGGAACATTAAGTTATATCCTGATTCCCGTACTCTCAACCTAATTCATGCATTCTAAATCATTTCAATTAATTTCCCGTTCTACATAAAAACCCTAACAAGAAATTTAGCCTCCCATGTGAACAATCATCGAATTCAATATCATTAATTCCATCATCATCATCAACATCTCAATAGTCAATTACATATAATTAAATCTCAATTTGATGAATACAATTATAATTGAATATACAAAATTTATATATAATCTTAAATCAATAATTCAATCTCAAAACTAATAACAATCCACAATCCAAAATAATTCCAATATCAATTCCACCATAATCCCAATTTCTCAAATCAATCTCAATTAATTCTCAATCCCAAAAACTCTAAATCAGTTCATACAATAAAACCCAATCAAAACCTAAAACCCACTACTTCTAATCTCAAAATCGATGCACAAACTTCCCCTGAAAACTTGGAACCACCTTTCTTCTCCTTCTCCTTTGGAATCGGACTCTCCCTCTCTTTGGATCGTAGTAAAAAATTATCTAAAATAGGTTTCTAATGAAGGGACAAAACGGTAATGGCATTGAAAATTTGAATTTCAGGAGGCTAAAAATAGCCTGTCGGTTCCCAAATCTCGAGTCGCCACAGAGGGTACGGGTTGCCGGGTTAGCGCGAACCTGCCGGGTGGAACCTGACAGGTCAACTCGGCACCCGTCTTCGACTTGGCCGGGTGACGTCCCCTCGCTGATCTCCGCTCTTCTCCACGTGCATCACTTGGGTTGTTGGGTTGGATCCGGCAGGTTAACCCGACAACCTCTTTTATTTTCGCCCCTTTTTCCATTTTAGATTTGTTTCATCTCTTTTTTGACATGTTTTCACCTAAAACCATCTCGAAGCACTCGAAAATATATCATTGTCTTGTACTTCAAAATTGATCATGTTACTACGTAAGTTTGATAAATGATCATAGGGTAGTTTGATTTTCACGCAAATAGAGATTGCATGACACTATCATATTTGAAGTTGAGGGTAACGACATAAAGAACTTTTTAAGTTCAGAGTAGTGTCATAATAACTTTTGAAAATAAGGGTAATGATGATTTATTTTAGGGAGGATGGAAAAAATATGCTCTGTATATACTATAACGCTTTTGCAAAAAGTGTCGTGAATTTTGTCTCCTCGTGCAAAATATATGCATTTTTGAAAAAATGAGAAAATCGTGGTTACAATTTAAAATTAATTTTTCAAAAAATAAATAATAAACAAATATTTTAAATTTATTTTCATCTAAGTACAATTTTTTAATTTTTTTAATTTAATAAATTACTTTTTAGTTTAAAACTACTTTTTACAATTATTTTACAAAAATCTTAATTATTAATTTCAGAAATAATTTCGTCCTTTTTGTAAAAACACATACATTTGCAAGAAAAAATAAAGTTCACGTCACCTTTTTGTAATTAACAAAGTACACAACATCTAAGAATAACAACGGGTCGGATTTGGCCAAATACGCACCCATTGGCTTCGAACGGGTGCCTGACCACCAAAAAATCCGCAGGGTACGATTTTCTCCGAAACCAACCCGAAAATTCAAATATGAATTTTATTTATAAATTTTTTTACAATACAACCATAAAAATTAATGTAAAATAGATGTTATATTATATTAATATAGGTTTGTTTTGCGTGAGAGGGTAATTATAATTTAGGTATTTTACTTTTTTGTTGAAAAATTAATAAGAATATAAATTATATTATTGAATATTAATATGTAAGTTACTATTTTTTAAATTCGTACGGGTGCGGGTCGAAGTCGGATCGGGTACAGGTCGATCCGCACTCGCTCAAAGCTCACTCAAAAAACCCGAACATGCAAAAATTCGGGATTCACCCGTTCCGATCAGGGTGGGTTCATTAGATACCCGTCAGACTCGAATTTTTTTATCATCCCTAATAGTACCCTCTAGTTGTCATAATTCAAATCACATTTTTTTCATTTTCTATTTAAAAGATAATAGAAGTGATGCGATTTTTGTGCATAGTTTAGAGCAATGACAATGAAACCCTTTAAAAAATAAAGCTTACATGATATACAAATGTTAGTTAGCAAGCTTGAGATTAGTGTAACTACACAAACCCTGCATGAATGTAGTATATAGTCTCAAGCAATAATTTGGTGTTTTCAGAAACTACGAGGCTTCATTCATGAATAAGTTGATTTCAGTATCCTTTGGCCTTAGTTTTTGAGATAAACCTGATGAGATGACTAGTTTTTTTTTTTTTATTTCTTTGTTATTGAAGAGAGCTATTTGTTTATGATAAATGGTTGCAGTTTTGGGAGACACTACAACTATGCCTAAGAGAAGTTACACATTCTTTCACATTTTCTTGTTCTTTCTACTTACCGTTGGTAATGCATGAGATTTTTCTAACCCGTATTCTTTTTATAGCAGTAAGCACGTGTGTGGGAAATGGAATCAATGGCCTAATGGCTAATATAATGCTCGTTACATGAACTCTTCATGCCCAATTGGCCAAACCGATGTGATGCAAATGGTGAATCCTTTAATTAATTACTTCGCTTCATGTTGAGCAAGTCATGAGCTGCCTGAAGACATTGATTGTAAAGACCCTTGCATGCTATTGAAGGAGCATTTAGATGAGCGTGGGTAGCAATAAGAGGGTAAGGAAATTAAAATAGGCTTCTAGATCAGTCCTATAAGGTCTATGCATGTGTCAAACATATTCGTGAGAGGAGAACACTAAAGTATGGCATGCCCACTGTAAAGTTGGTTTGTACACGAGACCCTAAATTCTTTAAGTAATTTCAGTAAGCTCAACTCAAGGATTGTTGCCTATATTATATAGAGTGGAAATGACAAATGGACATGCCGGTACCTAAGTTTTACTTTATCTTTCTCACTCAACTAAGTTCTAATTTTTTATATTTAATTACGATTGAGGCAATTAAATGAAAAAAAGTAAAATATTTAAACTTGCTTAAGTATATTAATATTTAAAAGATAAAATTTTGAGTATACATTGGTTTAATTCCCCGTTATATATCTTAGGTTCTCCCTTAATTTATCCTATATGTATATATAAAAGCCAAAACCGAGTGTCACAAATTAGATCGGATTCCCTTAAGCAAGCACATGGTCTCCCACTCTAATCTGTGGAAACAAATATATGATAATGATTCAAATGGAACATGGATATTATTTTATTTTATAATTTAATAGCAAGTCCTCATTGGTAGACTAAATAGTCAATGACCACATTCCCATTGTACCAAGAGCTTGATAAAACACCAAACACAAAACAATATTACGAGAAAAATGGCAATGCTTGTGCAATGTTTTGCAGCAGTAGTACTAGTCCGGCTGGTTTCAGTCGGCGGAGCATCTCTTGCAATGAGCGGCTGCAAACCCAAATGCGGAGGCGTTTCGATTCCATACCCATTTGGAATGGGAAATAGGAGATGCTTCTTGAATGACTGGTTCGAGATCAGCTGCAACAACAACTCAAGGCCTTTCCTCAAGAAACTCCACCTCGAGGTTGTTGAGATTGGTTTAGACCCAACTACCATACTCGTCAAGCATCCCATCGTCATGTCCGGAGGCTGCAAAGCCGCTGCTAGCTTGAGAGTCCCCAACTTGACGGGAAGCACTCTCTACTTGGACCCCGATGCAAATGAATTCGTTGGTGTAGGGTGCAACCATCGCTTTGAAATCGCCAACGCCAAGTCATTCATCACCGGATGCATAACGAGTTGCAATGGCAGAGCTGCCGATGGGGATGAGAGTTACTGCAAGAACTCCCTCCCGCCTATACAGATGAAGTCCCTTGATGTCACTTTCCAGCAAACTGTTGCTGGTAGCTGCGCTTACGCCTTCATTGCTGATAATTTGTGGTTGCAGAGCCGTTCCTCCTTCTCTTTGCAAGATCTGGATGATTATGTTCCTGTCAGTCTCAAGTGGGCGATATCGAATGAACCCATTGTTCGGATGCTGGACGGAGAGCATGCTTTCTCTTGCTCACCGTATTCTTTTGATAAGCAATCACATGTTACATGCCTTTGTAACAATGGATATGGAGGAAACCCTTATCTTCCCAATGGATGCCAAGGTATGTATAATCTTCACATTAACTATGCCCATCAACTTCTATTTTAACTTAAAAGATTGATTCTTCATCACCAAGGGGCGTGAGTGTGATAAATACGAGCTCGCGATTCTAATCCTCACACCTGCGGTTATTGCTGATAACAAGAAGATTGATTCTTTTTGTAGTGACTTGATAAATCGTTGTCTCTTGTCAGATATAAATGAATGCAAGCTACCAGATCTCAATTATTGTTCGGATACTTGTGTAAATACAATAGGGGGCTACACTTGCAAACAGTCTCCAGTGAAGTTAATAATTATAGGTAAGACAGGTCATGTCAGGTTGGAATCAGTGATCTCATGCGATTGCCTATGTTAAGTTGGAATAAAGTTTCTTGAATTGGCTGCAGGTATTGGTTCCAGCATTGGACTTATAATGTCAATGGCCTCTGCGTGGTTTTTATACAAAGTAGTGAAGAAAAGAAAAGAAACAAGACGCAAGAAAAAGTTGTTTAGACAAAACGGTGGAATGTTGTTGGAGCAACAAGTGAAGTCAAGTGATGGACATGTAGACACAACAAAAGTATTCACCTCGAAGGAGCTGGAAGTGGCCACAGACCATTTCAACCCAAACAGGATACTAGGACGGGGCGGGCAAGGCACAGTCTACAAGGGGATGTTATCCGATGGAAGGATTGTCGCGGTAAAGAAGTCCAAAATCCAAAACGAGACTAAGATTGTCCAACAATTCATCAACGAGGTGGTGATTCTCTCCCGAATCAACCACAGGAATGTTGTCAAATTGTTGGGATGTTGTTTGGAGACTGAAACTCCTCTCCTAGTTTATGAGTTTGTGGCCAACGGGACACTTTCAGCTTACATCCATGAACAAGATGAGATCAAAGTTTCATGGCAAATGAGACTGCAGATCGCCAGCGATGTAGCCGGAGCTCTTTCTTACTTGCACTCCGCAGCTTCCATTCCGATCTACCATCGAGACATAAAGTCTACAAATATCCTCTTGGGCAACAACAACATAGCAAAAGTGTCGGATTTTGGAACTTCAAGATCGGTTCCCATGGACCAGACCCACTTGTCTACATTAGTACAAGGTACATTTGGCTACTTTGATCCCGAGTACTTCTTATCGAGCCAGTTCACCGACAAGAGCGATGTTTATAGTTTTGGGGTTGTGCTTGTTGAGCTTCTGACTGGACAAAAGCCTATATGTTCGACGAGGGCGGAAGAGCATAGGAGTTTGGTGGCGTATTTCATCACGTCCATGGAGGAGAGCTGTTTGATTGATATCCTAGACGATTCGGTTGCGGAGGACATGAAGAGAGAAGGGGTCGAGGCGGTGGCTGATTTGGCAAGACGATGCTTGAACTCGCAAGGGAGGAATCGGCCTACGATGAGACAAGTGTCAATGGAGCTCGAAAGGGTCATTGCAATGACTCAAAATGGCCAACAAAGTTACGAAGAGTTAGAATATGTGATGGAAGCTAACAGCCTGCAACCATGGAATGAAGTGGGTAGAATGGAATGAAGTGGGTAGTTTCACATGTTATGGACCAGAGAGTGCTTCACCTCAACCCTTGTTAACAACTTCTCTAACTATTTAGATTTTACTCAATGCGTAATTTGATATCCAGGTTTAGCAGCGCCGCAGACATGATTCATACAATTTAACATATCTAGGGAGACAATACAGTCGTTCTCCAAGCCGCTCTTTAGACCTTCTGTTTTATTTCACGTCTTTCATTTCTCTTGTATTGTTTTTAAAGTTTTCTTTTCCCAGTTTGGAATGGATTATCTTTTTTTTAATAATAAAATCGTTTCAATCGCTGACGAAACATAAGTGGGTATTAGACCTAGTGACCTAATACTGAAAATTTCGGTCATTTCACCACAGCAGGAGTTTCAATTCCATGCATTAAACGGAATGGACATGAACATGGAAGAGAAATGATGGGTGTAATTCAAAAAAGGGTTATGCTATATGTGGAATGAAACTTGAGAATTTTATCTCATATAAATCTAACATTTTAATATCGTTGGCCAAAATTCAGCTCTCTATCGTTCCATTGAAAGATGTAGGCAGATTGTCTCCTATATATGTTCTCGCTATGAATTGCATGTAGGTGTTGAGTCAATGTATTCTTTTAAGGAAAATAGAACCATTTGTATTGGAACTAGACATAAACCATGTATGAAAACATAGTTAAGATATGAAACATAGCTATAACAAGGAATAAGCCCAAATTATAATTGGAAATATGTCCATAAACTAATTTAGGAACCATCCCGTTTACCCTTTTTGGCTATTATGTCAACACTTCAGACAGAATGGTGGTTTATTGTTAGAGCAACAAATAGAGCAAGAAGAAGCCAACGGTACACGGGCCGCACTAGAATACAAACTAGGTAGTAGCATACAAATGTTAGAACAATTCCCAACCGTTCGATCTTGTAATTAATGGGTGAGATTTATGCTGACTCATCAATGGCACACTAATGTAATTATGAATTAATTGAGAATTTGTTTTGGTCATTTGACACCAATATAAGGGCATAAACATATTTTTTATACAACTAACTACTTTAATTATTATTTCCTAATTTCAATATTTTTAAAAATAGAATCGTTTAACAATTAATTATGGAATTAGTCCATAATTTCGTCGTTCATTAAAATTGTTTCATCATGGTAGTTTCAAATTATGGAATTAGTCCATAATTTCGTCATTCATTAATTTGGTTTCATCACGGTAATTTCATCATTTAAATGGTTTCATGGTTTCATTCGTTAAGTTTCATGTTGTTTAAATCATCATGTTTCATGTTTCAAGTTTCGTGTTGTTTGAATCATCATGTTTCGTTCATGTTGTTTAAATTATCATGTTTCATTGATCAAGTTTCATGTTTTCACTGTCTCATATGTTAAGTTTCATGTCTTATGAATTAATTCGTCAAGTTTCATTGTTGCCCACCATAAACAAAATATTCCATGAATTATAGTGTCATTTTTAATAGCAAACTGTGTTGATGATCCGATTACAGGACTGGTAGGATAAAATTAGTTCA
>JAYMTP010002960.1:0-18177 GCA_036897365.1 Geranium brycei
GCATGACCTGTAATAAAGTGGCTCACGAATTAGCCAAACACGCTTTAACTAACAGTAGCTGAGATTATGGTGAGGGGTCTGTCCCACCAACTGTAGCTTCAGTTGTCCGGCTCGATGCCGGGTTAGTTGTCATTTCTTAAATAAAATTCGTTTCCTTTCAAAAAAAAATACTTTCCAAGTATACCTAAGACGGAATTGTCCCGGATGATTATAATCTGTTCTCCCTTTTTAATTGAGGGATGGTATAATTTTTTGGCGTTCCATGGCATAGTGACTCGAATAGGTAGCTCTAGCGGAGACGCTGTGAAACTTGGCCGATTCGCTCTCGTTCGTAAACCCTAGGTTGGTTCGCGGCACTGATTATACTATCGCGACTCGCTTCAACTCCAACCCGCTCCGTTTTCCCTCTGCTTCCCATCAGGTATCTGCATTTGTGGCTCTCAAATCTGTTGAATTTGCGCTCTGGTCGTTGCCTCCTTGGTGTATTGATTCCTCTATAGGCGTTTACGTTTGGCTCAAAAACTCGTAATCTAGATGTTTCGTTTGATTCTAGCCCATAAATTTGTTACGAGCTGATTGATATTGCTGGTTCTGGTGTTGGGTGCTAGATTTTGGAGGGAAATTGGCCACAATGCCTTCTGTTATTGACTTGTTAGTAATTTGCATATGTGGAATGGGCTGTGATTTGCGACCTAAATGTATGGCTGGAGATATTAGGGAGGGTTGTGATGCGGATTTGAGTTGGATGCATCATGAAAGTTGATTTTTTTTAATTGAATGGACTGAGTTAGTAGCTGTTTGAGTAGTGTTTTTTTTATAAATTGTAACTCTTCTGTGCTATTCATAGCTGTGCTCTATGCAAAGATGAGTTCATTCTCAATAACGAGGAAAAAGACTCCTTTTCAGAAGCACAGAGAAGAGGAAGAAGCAAAGAAAAAGGTACTAGAAGTTGATCTTATATGTTATATCTAGGACATTTTGATTATATTCTGACCGATCAACAGGTTATACTTCCACAAGCTCATTGTGCTGGTCTAGGCGTCTTTTCAAAAACACCTTTGAGTTAGTTTATTTTGCTGTAAGAATAGATTTCCTAAGCTGAAGGGGACTTCTTTTGGCAGAGGGAACAGGACGAGGCAGCTCGTTTGTATGCAGAGTTTGTAGAGTCATTTCAAGAGGATACCACACCTGGAAAGAAGGCTTTTGTTCGTGGAGGAACAATAAACCCGAATGACAAATTAAAGGGTGATTCTGAAGGTCAGTTTAAACGAGGAGCCCTGTTGCCTTTGGTCATTATAGCATCTGCCTTTATCATTTCATTTTGTTCTATACTATGGATGAATAAATAATTTTCTATCATTATGGGAACACTTTAATAAATGCATGGGCCTCACGGATGGCAGGTGAAAAGTCCAAAGATGTGGTATCTGCCCCAAAGAAGGGAAGTAGGTAAATAAATGCTTTTGATCAACAATGTTTTGATGCTCTTTTGATGAGGTATCATGAGTAGGAGTTGTGTATGGGGATATCCTCACATGTAGCTTTATATATTTTTTAGATTTTAAATGTAGAAGAGTTGGAAGACAAACATAGTTTCCATCATTTTCCTCTAAAAGTCCAAGCATTGAATTTGGATTTGATGTGTTCTAATATATACAAGGAAAATAGTTAAATGTACATTACAGTTCAACCGGGCATTTTGCATATTTTCATTCTACTTATCCATACCACTGTTTCTTTTATGTGATCATGCAATAATCAGACTTGATTTTGAAGCATGGGGGTACCTCTTACATTAAAGGTTCTTGATATAACATGCACATCCGGGTTCTCATAACTCACACGCAATATGTTGTATGCAATTGTCAATTGTTGAAGGCATTCCATTGAAGAAACATTACCACAAAATGTTAAGTTTGTTGTATTCTATAATGAGGTGATTCAGTATCATTGCAGCCATATGAACGATGAACCATAGAAGAATAAGTATCACTATGCTGTTAATATCAGAATGCTTTTTGAATTTTAGTATAATCTCTCACTTGTTTACGTGAACTAGTTGACATTTTTAATGCAATTTGGAGTTGGCTAAAAACATATTGCTACATGAAGATTTGATGCATTATTGACTCATGCATACTATATAGAAATAATGTGTCTTTAGTCAATAGGCATAGGCTGTAATTTGATTGATATTGGGTGAAGAAGGTCCTGAAGTAATTGATGGTCTGTTCCTTATTACCAATTACATGGTTGTATATTCTCTTTCTGATATACTCGAATATACATGTTTGAGGTCCAAGAATTTATTTAAATCAGCATAAATTGTTCCATCCTATGCTAAAGTGCATTTCTGACCAGATCAATGTTTGCCTTATATAATTGAGTGTGGAATTTTTTTTCCTATTCAGAACTGTGTCAAATATTGTTCATGTAACCAATCATGTTACTTAAGCTTGTGATGGGATGCTAAAATTTGCTTCCCGTTAAAGGGGTGTATCCCTGTACCTAGTCTCTTAATATGTGGTCTAATGCACAAAGGTCCTTTCATTTGTGGGTTTGGGGATGGTCATTTACATACGCAATGTTCCCTTAAATTTGCAGAAGGCTGCTTCTTTTCTCAAACCCATGGCCTCAGTCACAAAGCAACAATTCTATTGTCGCACCAAACTCACCCTCTGTACCTAATCTCTTGTCAATCTCTATTATAAGGGAATGGTTTTAAGGAATTCCTTTCAATGCAAAAACAAGATTTAGATCACAATCTTAAGAGTAGTTCCAAGATCGCTGCGTCAACCATTTACAAGATTTGTTGAACTTCTATTTCCCCGGAGAATTATCTTCATAAAATATTAAGGAAACTGTTAACTATAACTTTTCTGGGTCATCCTTAGGTCTTATAATGATTGAAATCTTGGTTGATTTTTTCCTCATTATTTCTGGATCAATTGTGGACCCTTCTTTGGAATCTTTCTTACTGGAAGCTGTGATTTTTAGTATTGGTATAAAATTAGAATTAAGATGCTCAAGTGGCTGATAGTATTATAGTATCATGTCTGGCTGTCTTTTTTCTCTTTATCCATCATATTTTTCTCTAGAAAATGGTTTGGCAAATGAATGTATTGGATTGAATGAACATAATGCAGGTATGTTCCATCCTTTATACCACCTCCTTTGGCCTCCAAGGGAAAAGAACCTGAGAAGAAGGTTAGTTTGATGGTATATGTTATGATGTTTATTTGGATGGTTATGAATTGTATTCTTCTTATAAACCTTTCTCCCCATTTGTAGAAAGAGGAGGATAAGTCCAAGGAGAGAGAAAAAGGGAAGTCTAGGAATATAGATCATTTTTTGGAGGAGCTGAAGCATGAACAAGAGATGAGAGAGAGGCGGAATCAAGAGCGTGAACACAGACGTGAGGGGCGTTACACTGAAAGTTCTGCTGTAAGTGCTCTCTGTATGTATGTTTGGTTTGGTTTCATATGAATCACACTGTCCTGTAGATGCATTCTTGTGCACACTTTATTTTTTGCATCTTTTTGTTGTGATTATTTCCTAAAAACACGAGTCTGTTGCTAAGTCTTCTGCTTTTCAGCCCTTCAGTCGTTTTGATGAATTGCCTGATGACTTTGATCCTAGTGGAAAGCTCCCGGGATCATTTGATGATGGAGATCCACAAACTACTAACCTTTATGTTGGGAATCTCTCGCCACAGGTTAAGTTTTGCTTTAAGTCTAACGATAAGTTTTTCCTCATTGCTATGTTCCTTCTGAATCTGAAAATATACAAAAAATTTAGGTGGATGAAAATTTTCTTCTTCGGACTTTTGGGAGATTTGGACCAATTGCTAGTGTGAAAATAATGTGGCCAAGGACAGAAGAAGAACGGAGGAGGCAAAGAAATTGTGGCTTTGTATCTTTCATGAACAGAGCTGATGGACAGGCTGCAAAAGATGAAATGCAAGGTAAATATCCATGTTGCCTTTCATAGTATAACAGCTTTTTTGTTTGTCTCATTGTTGAAATCTATAATTGAATTGTGTAATTATTATATTACAAATGTACTTATCTAAGATTGGGGAAATGTTCTATGTGACAGGGGTTATTGTTTATGAGTATGAGCTGAAGATAGGTTGGGGCAAATCTGTTGCTCTTCCAGCACAAGCATTACCAGCTCCCCCACCAGGACAAATGGCCATCAGGAGCAAGGAGGTTTGCTAATACAAATACTGCTAAATTAGCTTTAAATTTCACTGGAGGTTTTCATTTTTAGCATGGAATTCATAAAGGCTTTTGATCCATTTTTAATTTTGAAATGTTTTCGTTGTCAGGGTGGTACTGTAATCTTGTCTGGACCATCAGGTCCACCAGTCACTTCTGTCCCAAGTCAGAATTCTGAACTGGTAAGCTAATATTTTCACCTGGTTAATGATTCAAAGCAAACTAAGCCATATTGGGACATGATCAGGTCACGTGTCTTATGTGGACTTGATTGTAGGCTTTAGTTGGATGGATAGCTCACACCCTTGACTGATATGATCGAACACCAAATTTCAGTTGACTTTTGAGTAGGGTTATAGTTTGTCAGTCTTTCTGTACTCACTTCAATGTACACCAGTTCTATTGTTATGATGTTCCTCAGTGCAACTTATTCTGCTTGGAAACTATTTATTATACACAGTAGTTTTCTTCTACAGTTCTACCAATTGATTTGATATTTATTTACTCATTATCTCTTGTTTTCGGAGCCCAGGTTCTCACTCCAAATGTTCCGGATATAATGGTTATTCCACCTGAGGAGCAACATCTCCGCCATGTTATTGATACAATGGCTTTATATATTCTTGATGGGGGGTGTGCATTTGAACAGGCTGTTATGGAGAGAGGTCGTGGAAATCCTCTTTTCAGTTTCCTGTTTGAATTGGGCTCAAAGGAACATACTTACTATGTTTGGAGGCTCTATTCTTTTGCTCAGGTAAACCCACTCAATTCCCAATTGAACATGCCATCTTATATGTCTGTTTTTGCACATGATAGCAGCGTCTGTGGTGTTATTGACTGTGTTGTTGCAGCATCCATACTATAAAATTAGTTTTAACTTGTGACAACATGGTAAACATAAATGTACCATTTTTTGTTTAAATGTTTGCTTTTCCCTGGAATAATTTTTGTGGACACGATATAGGGTGACACTCTTCAAAGGTGGCGTACAGAACCCTTTGTCATGATAACTGGTAGTGGAAGGTAAGGAAGGCTTGCTGATTGATTTTTTCGATTTGAATGACTAATTTTGGCAATTCCACAGAATTGATACAAGATGTATACTGGTATTTATTTCCAGATGGATACCACCATTGCTTCCTACTGGGAAAAGCCCAGACCAGGATGAGTCTGCTACAACGCATGCTGCAGGAAGAAGCAGGGTATTTAAGCTATTGAATATATAATGTTCCTCATTTTCCAAACCAATATTTTCATATATGTATATATTGCTCCTTTTTCATCACTGTTTGAGAAAGAAGTTTTTTCAGAGATAACAATTCATTACATGTCTAACTGTTTCAGCGTTTGGAACCTGAGCGGACACTTGCTGATCCACAGAGAGATGAGTTTGAGGATATGTTGCGTGCAATAACATTGGAGAGGAGTCAGATCAAAGAAGCGATGGGTTTTGCTTTGGACAATGCTGAGGCTGCTGGAGAGGTAATGTGATACTAGGGTTCTTGGCTGACGTGCTCCGAATTTTCATGATTCCACTTGTCATTTTTGAGATATACATTCTATCCTTTATCTTTTTTTAACTGTTGATGCAATTCCATCTGGTAATGTGCCATGTATATGACTTAGAATTTTAACCCAAGCTTTATTAGTTCACTACTATAAGATTCTTTTACCTATCATCTTATTATAAAATAAGAAATTGGTGCCAAGTAGAGCATTTACTTCTTGGGGTTGTTTTTTCAAATTTCAAAGGTATTTGCTTTATTCAAATGATTTCTTGAATTGCAGGTAGTAGAAATTCTGACAGAATCTTTGACCCTCAAAGAAACCCTGATTCCAACTAAAGTTGCAAGGCTTATGCTAGTCTCGGACATCCTTCATAATAGCAGTGCTCCTGTAAAAAATTCATCTGCATACCGTACTAAGTTTGAAGCAACATTACCTGACATTATGGAAAGCTTTAATGACTTGTATCGTGGTGTAACTGGTAGAATGACTGCTGAGGCACTAAAGGTAAGATCCCAAACTCCTACCAATCTATTCTTAAGCTTTTGCTTTTGTTTGTTCTACCTTTTGTAATAAATCGTGCTGTTCTTGCCTAATGTGCTGCAGGAGAGAGTCATGAAAGTTCTCCAAGTATGGACAAATTGGTCCTTGTTCTCAGATGCTTATGTGAATGGGTTACGAGCTACCTTTCTTCGTTCTGGGAGCTCTGGTGTGGTATCTTTTCATTCTATATGTGGTGATGCACTGGATAATAAAACGGCAAGCTCCGAGGATGCAGGTGATGGGGGCAAGACCAATCAAGATGCAGCATTAGCAATGGGTAGAGGCGCAGCAACAAAGGAGCTTATGAGTCTTCCCCTTGATGAGTTGGAGAGACGTTGCAAACATAATGGATTATCTCTTTTCGGTGGAAGAGAAATGATGGTTGCCAGATTGCTATACCTGGAAGAAGCAGAAAGACAAAGGGGGTATGAATTAGATGATGATCTGAAATATGTGCAGGGCCATTCAAATTCTGGTAGATATGCAAGTGGTCAAAGAGAAATGGCTGTTGAACCCGAGCCAGTAGATTTTTCTGTGTGGGGTGGTTATGGGCAGGAGGAGATGCAGTCTCAAGGCCTGGGAACTGCATCTTTAGCCCCAAGGCTTCCTATTCCACAACCTGAACTAAAAGCCTTCACAAAAAGGGAGAAAAGTGATCCTATTTTGCCTGCCTCTAAATGGGCTCAAGAGGATGATGAAAGTGATGATGAACAGAAGAAAAACTCTAGGGGATTGGACATAAGCTACCTGTCTTCTGGAAGTGAGGCTGGCGGTGATGGTCCAAATAAAGCCGATGAGGTGGAGGTTACAACTGAAGCAAGCATTCCAGCACAATCTAACACTGGGATGAATGAAGAACATAGGTTGTACTATATCCTACACCTGTCTTCTCCATTCTTCTTTGCAGAGATAGAACTGTTTCATCTTGTTTTATATGACCTGTTTCTTTTCATTCTTCTTTCCTTTTTTCATATTCAACTTCATTTGGCTTGCATGGAAAAACGTCATTTTGATTTAGTTTTTTGCACAGGAATAAATCATTTTATATCATGTAGCTCTCTGTAAGCACTCTTATACTGTGATTAACTGTCCTGCCTAACTACAGACAAAAGTTGAGACGTTTGGAGGTTGCTATGATAGAATATCGCGAATCTCTTGAAGACAGGGGAATAAAGAATCTGGAGGAAATTGAAAAGAAAGTTGCAATCCATCGAAAACGGCTACAATCTGATTATGGGCTATCAGATCCTAAGGAAGACATTGCAGGGAACAGTAAGTGCTTATTTAGTAAGCAAACAATATAACACCTCATCTGATATATTATTTGTTCGTGTTCTTGATGAATTCATGGTTGGCGTATACACTGTGAATTCTGGAATAATAAATATTTAAATTATCTTCCAGAAATGTTAAAGGTTGGAGATGCAGATTTGTAGGTCTGAAGTTACATTTAATAAATAATAAGGTTAAGCACGTGAGATGGATGGATTGGTTCCTTTGTTGGAAGAGTTATTGTTTTGGTATTGGATATATTATTTTCAGCTGAATGGAATATATCGTATTGATGGAAAACTTAAAAGCATTAGAAATGTCTCCAACAATGATGGTGGCTGAAATTATTTATCACTCATATGTGATGAACAGTCTTGGTTATGCTCATAGATTCTTGCCAATTATCTCTTTCCATATGTGGTCATCCCCTTGTGGTATTTGTGTTTGATGAGTTCTACCTACATATGTATGAACATGACCTTTTTCCATTCTATTTGAAACTGCAGAGAGAGCATCTTCAGGAAGAAGAGATGATAGCCGGGATTCTTCTAGAAAGCGCCAACGTAGTGAAAACCAAAGTGAGAGTCCGCAGCAGAGATCATCATCAATCAGAGACAGAAACGAAGAAAGGCATAGAGAGAGGGACGGGGATAGAAATAGATGTAAAATTGAAAGACCAAGAGACGGAGATCATGACAAGAGTAGAAGCAGAGACAGAGAAAAGAGCCGGGAGAGGGACATGGATAGGAGAAAGAGGGCCAGATGAGTCGGCCATCCATGAGAACGCTGAAGCTCTGCTCATCTGCCAGAACCAAAAAGATGTATTAGATGCGGATTTGGACCAGAGAATCTACCATATCTCTGTTTACCTATAAAATTAAGGAAAAAAACCAGTACCCATCTTGTTTCTGCTGGCCGCTGCAGGGAAATAGAGAAATCTGGTTACGCCATTCTGTTCTGTGACAGCGGCATTTATGTTCATCTTCGTTTTTAACTATGAACCAGATTGGTGATTTTAAATAGTAGCGAGCTAGCATTGTTATTTCAAATGATTTGTGCTTCTGGAGATTCTACTTTAATCAACCATATTATTATGCAATTAATCTGATATCAAATTTTGAGGGTTGTGAACAAAAATGCAGGAATATGCTCTCTAATCAACAGATGTCAAAAAAAACACATTCAATTGAACTGTACAGGATAGATTTGTTGAGTTTCTGTAATGAAGACCAAAACTTTTGATCTGGGCTTATGCATTCTTAACTTCCAGAATAGAGCTACTGTGTGAAGATCCTTAAGCCTTAAATCTCCATCAAAACCACCACTAGCTGCTGTTAAACAAGAAAAATGTTAAATGTACATTTCGTATGAAAGTACATGTGACTACATAATTTCTCGATTTAAATTTAAACAAAATTTCCTTCTTTTATTATTTGGAACTTTAAATAACATATTAAAATATCATCTAATCCTCATTAATCAACAAATTATTGTGACAAATATTGTGAATAATTCGAAAATGTGACTGTAAGTAACTGAACTACGAATACAATTGTGGCATCGGACAGTGAGATTAAATAATCTATACAAGTGCAGAGATATGGTGACCATGCACGTGGCTAAAGCCGATTGATTCCTCGCAAGATCACGGTCTGAAAATATATATGACAATGCAGATAATATCTGTATGGACGTCCTTATCAAAACATTGACAAAAACCTTAGAAGATTGATTATGCTATGTCAGTGCCATCTTCAATTCCTAAGTGTTACTGAAGAGAAAATTGTTATACAGTAATATCCAAACCAGACCAGTATCTGAAGCAACAAAATCAACCTCTTGATTATAACAAGTCCATTTTATACCAAGTTTCAAATTCGAGTTCAAAGTGACACAAACATGTAGTCTCTTATCTCTACAGCTATAGCTATAGCTACCTGCACTTTTGATTTCATCAATATAATGAATATACAGATCCAAATGTGAGCACAAGACAGTTTTGTCTTCGATTAAGAATAGCATAAACACTATATTTGATCTGAAATAACTGTCATGAATTGATTAGTAGTTAAAGGATGATATACATATGATATATATTCTGTACATGTCTTGCAGCAAAAGAATACTTGATCCTCAGCCAACACCATCCTATGGTCATTGGAGGCTAAATGTTTTCTGTACATAAAACATCATATAACACTGTGAAGCTCTCACCACCTCTTCATCAACTTCATTGATCCAAGCATCATCACATTTGTACCATTGCTCTCCCACCCGCACATAACTCACATAATGCCCCGATTCCAGCTTTCCTGAATGACTTATCACCGCAAATATCTCAAATTCTGCAGACATGTCTCCTTCATATGCATAAATCCTGTTTCCATATCTACTTCTCACAACTGACGACGACAAATATGGGCTCATGTCTAATGAGAATGGGAACTGCAAGTACTGGTCAATTTTTCTAGACTTGTTTCTAGCTAAGGAGTGCTCAAATCGTTTAACATGCAAACTCAACACCAAAGGTAATTTACTGATAGACATTTGCTTGGTTGAATCTCGCCTTTCTTGGCAGCTTTGGCAGTGAAGTTTCTGGTCAGACCCCAACTTCTCTCTCCTTGTAAGGAAATCCAGGCAACCCTGAAGGGTATATATGTCACTTGGTTTCATGGACTTGCTAGCTGCTGCACCTGTCGGAGAGCACCTGCTCATGTCCAAATTGAGAGAAATGTCCACACAAGGCTCGTAGGTTGTGGAAGTGAAGCCACAGGTCATACAAGTAACATCTGATCTTAATAACCCAGAAAACACTCTGTGGGCAATACAATGGCAATCTACCTTATCTGTCATAACAAAAATCAAAATAGAAAGCAATGCAAGTAAATTCTGAGCCATTGATTATATCAAAGTTCTAATTTTCAAATACATTGAACTGAGTTGTTTATCACATTCTCAATGCCATAATGAGAACGATACACTACTCCAACCAATGGAATTATTAACACAAGGTAATAAACACCAGGCTGCTATGCACAATATCACCATGAGATAAGATTATACGGACCAAATCTACACCAGATATTAATGTCGACTAATTACCTTCATTTGGATGTGTTGATTTGCCCTCATTCTCGTGGATCTTGTCTAACACTGAAATGAAGAACTCGTGAGCATCTTGCTGCTCATAATTGGCTAAATTTGAGGAATGCTGCCACCAACTTCAAATACAAACCAAAACTGCATTATGGAAGTGGTAAATTCATCTCCAGATTACTATTCAAGGAAAAAGATACATAACTCAGAGGAGATCTAATACAAAACATCACTATACAGCAGGAACCAAAAGTAACAATCACTCCCACCAAAATATAGCCTAACAGTTCATTGACCTTTTTCTCCAATTGATCAAACTAAGCAAACAAGGAACCATGTGAGATATTTCTTGCATTCAACCATAGAATACTGGTATAAATTGACAGGCTATTCTTTTACAAACAGTTAATGGCCTATTTCTACTCATTCAGTCATCAAAACTATGAGATGAGTAATAAATAATCAGCAATAAGTGTTTGGACTATAAAGGGCTGCTAGCACATAAGAATGGCAGACCTGTAAAGGAACTGAGCTGGACTATATGGGAACCGTTCCCCAGAAAATACAGCCGAAAAAATCACATCTATGTCACAAGACAAGCACAGCTGGTGAGATGATCTCTTGGTGCAGGTTTTGTGGCTATGCTGATCACTCAAGAAGTAGTTCCTGAAAGGAGGAGCATGTAGCAATGCTTGCAACACAGAATTCATAAAGCAAGTGCTGCCCAGATTGTTCAAACCCCTCAAACCAAGTGGATAGCATGATTTGGCCCTCTCATCTCTACCTGAAGCCAACTGGCTTGGATTTAACAAATCCAGCCTCCTCCTCCTCTTACTGGATCTTACTCTAATCAGATCAGCACCAGGCATCTCCTTGATGTGATTGTACATCACAGCTCTATCAAAACCAGGATCATAGACCTGATCGTGGCACACACAACAATAAAGCTCGGCCCTTTCAATGTCCACAGCTATATGGTGACCATTCTGGGACTGGGTGTGCAAAAGGGTATGGTCTGAGCAAGAAATCGAAGAGCAAATCAAACAAGAAAAGAATCTGCTTTGATACCCATTACAGAAACTGCATCTGGGCATCTGGGTTTTGAGGCACTTGTGGAGGGAGTTGAAGCCATACTTGAGCTTGTAATCAGCAAGGTGCTGGCATGGTTGTGGATTTGAGTACAAGAGGTTTGTAGATGACATGTTAAGCACAATCAGAAACTGCAATTAAGTGTTGAAAGAGGAAAGCCAATCTTTGAGGGGTGAAATGAAATGGGTATGGAATCGATTGTGGTAATATTGATGAGAGAAAAAGAATGGTTGACACGAATGGGAATGACTTATTGGAGAAGGGAAGAAGAAAGGAGAAAGTTCCTATAGACCGCCTTCTGCTTTGCTGAATGTGGAACGCTACACGACACTTTTATTCTTAAATAAATATGAACCGTGGGATGGGATGTACCCACCTTCACCTTGGGTGAGGATCAAGGGCCAAGGCTTAATTTTTCGTCTTCAAATGAGAAAGGATTTTTTTTGAAGGAATGAGAAAGGATTTTGATTAGGCATATTAAAATACTTCATTCATTTCCCGTGTATTTGGTATTCTCATTCATCAAAGTAAGAAGTGGGATTAGGAATAACAATGACTGAGTTAAGAGTGGACACTTTATACTCAAAATTAGTCACGAACTAATATTCAAATTGAACTAGGATTGAAAAATCAAGAACGATAGGTACTGGTTCGGATTTGGTTACAAAATTAGAGAACGTTAAAATTCAGTCTGAGCCTGATTCTTACTGTATAGAACTGTTAATTAATCGGTTCAGAATCGATTTGGTTCATCATGAAGTGTGAATTGAAGAATAAAGGCGATAATATGTTATTTATCTTTTAGTTTTATTTTCTTTACAAACGATTTGGTAGTAGTACTTACATATTAGCATTCCATTTTCGTTAATAATTTTTCTAATTGCGAATTTAAAGTTTTTGCCTATAAATTGGGATCATTTTTATCTAATTCTGCTTATAAATCGAGCATGAATTCAAGATAAATTAATCGAGATGGGCAAAAAAAAAGATAATTTAATCGGTTCCAATCGGATAGAATCGGAACTAAACTAACTAGAACCGAATTCAAGACCGACCCGTTTCTCACATAGTAGTTCGGGGTTTGGTTCCCGTATATTGAGAAATTAAGGGTTATGTTCGGGTCGGTTCTGGCCAGTTAGGTTCCGAGTTAGAATTGTTCCCACCCGTGGAAGCGGGTATGTGATGGGTTATTTACTCTTAAACGCTACCCAATTTTTCTATCTTATTCTTCGAACTGACCCGTTCCCCGAACTGTAGAAATTTTCCCGTCATGTATCCCACCCAGATGGCTATGGGGAATTCCCATTATCCAAACCCGACCTAAATTTAAATTTCAAATAAAGTTAAAATGATATTTTTGCAACCCAACATATTTTTCCGTATGTTTTTTTTTCAAAAAAATAACTAGCTTTTATTTGATAAAAATATCAGATGAGGATAGTAAACTAATAGTAACTACATACACGTGGACGTGTTCAACGTATGAATGAGAATTTTGCACTAGATAGCGATCTACTTGGTTCACATACCGCTTGACAAACTCTATCAACACATGTCTAAGTTAACCTAAAATGTCATATAATATATCATTATCATTATCTTAAACATAAATTAATTAAAGTTCATTGATTACAACCATTAGGCAAATTATTAAGACCTCCAAAATAGTAAATACACTATACTAAAATTGAAGTTAGATGAGAACAAACATTAAATATAGGGGTAATCTCATCAACATTCTCTGAACTACATAATAATATCATATAGGTGCACTGAACTAAAAAAAATCATTTAGTGCTCTGAACATTCATTTTGTCTCACAACTCAACTTGGTTAACTCTCATCGTAAGAACACTCAAATGTCTCTCTCCTCTTTGGTTTTTAAATTTTCAACTTTATGTCACTCAACCATATCTCTTTTTCTACCTCTTCTCCAACGTCCGTTTTTTCCAGCAACAAATTTTCTGGTGAGACAAAGCTATCAATTAAATCAGATTCAAAGTCATTTTGTTGATTCAAAGACAAAGCTAAGAGACATTTGAAAGACAAATTCAAAGTCATTCAAAAGAAGAGTTTCTTCTCTTTTATTCGAGAATAAGCAATGGTTTCCAGTAGCAAACCGGTGCATTCACCGGGAATGAGCAAGACCCACAACGTCGAATCCATCAGCAAAGCCACCACTTACTCCGTCCCCGAACGCCAAATCACCGTCTACCGCTCCAAAATCCAAAGAGACGGCCACATCTATCCCTTCGGTTGTACACTCGTCGTTGACGAACCCTCCTTTCGAGTCACCACCTTCATCCAAAATGCTTGCGAGAATTAGTGTAGAGAATAATATTATTAATAATAATGTTGGGTTACAGAAACTTCTATTTATAGAGACTATAAGAAATCCTAATATACAAGTGAATAGGAAACCTTAATACATAATTGAATCATAATGGACTAACCCTAATAGGTCTTTACATAACATAATGTAGCAGCCCCCCTCAAACTCAATATGGTGTAAATCGAATTGAATTTGAATCTAGATATATATGCGGTCTTCTTACTCTTCTTGCGAGTTAGAGTCTTCAAAATGACTTCGTTCATCTCCCCCCTCCACCCCCACCCCCCACGTGCGATTTTCGAATTACAAGATAACTTTTTCGGGTTATGGGCTGTTGTCATGCCGATTTCCGAATTACGAGATAACTTTTCCAAGTTACAAGGATGTCCACATGTCGGCTTCTGAATTACGGGATAACTTTTCCGGATTACGGGGATGTGCATGCAGACCATGGCCTCAGGCCCAAACAGATGACATAGAGGAGTGAAATAAAACTAGATAAGAAACGACAAAAAATATTCCAACTAAAACAAGTTGATGTGCAAGACGGGGACAGTGGAGAAGACGGAGCATGAATTTCACGCGCGAATGGAGGATGGAGAATATTGAAAGCGGTTGAATTGTCTTTCCCACCCGTCAGAATCACAAATCATAGATGAGTGGGCAAAGCGAAAATTTCTTAGAGATTTAACCAATAATCGGTTATACCTCCGATACCATGATAGAAAGTGTTAGAGAAAAATAGTATTGATAATATGTTGTGATACAAAAGTCTCTATTTACAGAGACTATAAGAAACTCTAATACACAATTGAATAGGAAACTTTAATACACAATTGAATCATAATGGGCTAACCCTAATGGTCTTTACATAACATAATCTAACACTCTCACTCCCCAGTCTGTGCCCTCTCTCTCGAGAACCCTGAGATCTTGTCCATCAGAACCGATGCATGTACGATTTTCACGCCCTCTACCTTCCTTTTGCTGGAAAAGGCCTTTAGGGTTCGTAAAATTACATTGTTGAACCCTCAATTTTCAATTCGAGTCTTAATCATCATCTAAAACAAATTGGCATGATTAAGATTTCTCCACAATTTTAGAGAGCAAATAAAACAAACTCTAAGACATAACCAAAACCCAAAACCAGAATTGATGAGCACAAAGACATAGAGGAAGGAGACGGCGAAGAAGAAGCATAAGAGAAATCTCCAATAATTTTTAAATTTTCAATATACCTCAGTGCATAGAACTAAACTGAAATTTCTTGAAGCTTAACCACTAAATTTTGATGTATTAATTTGTTTCTCAAGACCTTTAAATTTCAGGGGCAAGTGTTTACCTAAAACAAATGGTGGCTGGATTTTTCCTCTGACGTGGACTTATCAAGGAGAGGAGCTTGGCTTGTTTTTGTTAACTTGATGTGTTAATTTGTACCAAAGAGGGGCATTTTGTTTATTTCCACTAAAGATTTTAACTTGAATTCATTTTGGTCTTTGTCGGAAAACATGGGCGCCGTAGAAGATGTAGGAGAGGAAAGGAATGAGTGACATGTATTTTAAAATTTGAAGAACAAACATGAACCATGTAACTTTTTGAGACAAAATGAAAGTTCAGTACATTAAACTGTACTTACGCGATATTGGTATATATTTCAGTAAAGGTTTACGAAATTACCGCTTAAATATATAATCATATTTTAGTCATAGGTAGAGTATAGTTTTAATTTACTCAATTTAAATGGCAATCATCAAGAATTTTGTCATAACTAAGTAGAGAATCTAATATATAAAAAAGAATCTGCATTGCAGAAGATTTTCATATTTTTTCTTCAGAATGTAAAATCCTGTCTATTAATTAAACTGTGATATATGATATTAGTTGTTAAGATACGATCTAACTCAAATCCCCACAGTGATAACAGGGGAACATTAGAGCAGACAGTATTGGCTTTGGGATTTTTCTAAATTCGACTCCAAGGAATTCATGTGGCCATTACTCTTTGTTGACTTGCCTCCTCCATGGAAGTCAAGTATGTGCTATCAATTAGCCTCAACTTTTTTCCATAGCTTTTGGAGCATACTTCCAAAAGGTTATGATGATTACACACAATTAATGAAGTTGTTTAAGTTATCAATTGAGCCTTTGCATAGTCGTCCTGAATATAAAAATTGCATACAATATCTGATGGAGAAACACATTTCTTGTAATTTGTATACATAAAATGATATTCCAGACATATCTCAACCTACAAGCATTATGTAGAGAGAAAATCCAAGTTACATAATGCAAAACAAGCCGGAATGTGATTTAGAGCACATCAGATCAGGCAATGCATATACAGAAACATCAAAAGTCCAAGACTAAATGAGTATACATAATTCTGCTTCCCCATTTCCAAACTCCAAACAAGTACAAGTTTTTCTTCACATTGTTGAAACTTGAAATAAATATTTCTCCATCAATCAATGGTTTTCACTATATGAAACAAATAATAGCTTGCTTGCTTCTTAGAAAGCAGTGAAAAACATCATCATTACTGGAGTACGAAAAAGGAAATGCAATTTGTAAAGCATGAAAATGATGGTGAAGCATGTGTTACCTTATACAATGCAGGTGGATAAAAGTAAAAAAAAATGTTGTAAGCAGCAAACCCATGAGAAGGAACTTGAATCATTGAAGGTCACTAATGCCAGAAGCTCAACTTTTAGTAGACCAGTAAGGAACAAGTAGGGTAAGGATACAAGCATTGACAGAAACAACCACCTGACCTTACAAGACTAAGAACCATATAAACAAAGAAAAAACATCAACTACTTCCAAAGATATCAAACATAATTGCATCTACCACTACTGTACATATGAAGATATAAAATCTTAAATAGTTATGTCATTTTCTCCCTAATAATTTACATAGGGTGGGTAATTGATGAGAAACTGAAACTGTTGAAGGTTCATTGCCCACCCTATGCTATGGCACTTTAGTTATCTCCTTTAATAACGCACACACATCTACATGAACAAAGGAGGTAGAAGATAACATAACAACTATCTAAATTTCTAATGCAACAAAGATTGAAAAAGCAATCAAATTTCTGATGCCTTGCAATATTATTATTAATACTGAAAATTCACACAACCCAGATTTCTGATGCCTAGAAGAATCCTTGCTTGCAATATCATTAATAGTGAAAATTCACAAAACCCAGATTTATTTAATTATTGACCCAAGTACTGAAACCCCAGAAGGTTGATACACATAACCAGAACAATACAATACAGTAGAGAGAGAGAGAGAGAGAGAGAGACTGAGGTTGAGATTGAGATTGAGATCTTGTCAAACAACGCGACCGACGACAGGGTACTTGGCCTCAAACTTCTTCTCCCAGTCGTTGAGAACGCCAATCTCCTTGTCGGAGAGGCCATCGAGGGAGGGGATGACGTCATCGTCGCTCTTGCTCATCTTGGCGAGGGCTCTGCTGGCGTCCTTGCCGGCGAACATTGAGTAGGAGCCGCCGGGGCCGTAGAAGGAGCTGCCGGTGGTCACGTCGAAGATTCGGCCCTTCACAGCCACATAGATCGGCTTCGATGGGTCCGACCCGTTGTAGAGGCTCAGCTCTTGCGCAGTGAGTTCCATTGACGACGACGACCAGATACAGATCAGAGAGGAAGGAATAGATCTAATAAATGACTCACCTCAAATGTCTGATTTATTTATTTTGGGGATAAGTAAATGTTGAGAACCAGATACTGCCTGCCACTTGCCACACTGCTTTTACCTTTTGCTACCAATTCTATGGATGATTACAACTTCCAATGGAAAATGTCCTTTACCTACCTCGTAGTATACCCAATTTTCATTTACCACCTTCATTTCATGAATACGTTTTGACAAATCTATGAAGTATACGACTTTCTCACTTAGGCCCAACGGCGTTAATTTTATAAAAATTCTGTTAAATTTTTTTAAAATGATGAAAATACTCTTGTTCAATTACTTTAAAATTACTTTTTCAATTTTCTTAAATATATATATATATATATATATTATTCTACAAAATCAATAATAAAAAACTGATTTTAGTATTAAAAAATATTATTTTTTTAAAAAATTATAAA
>JAYMTP010002961.1:0-18176 GCA_036897365.1 Geranium brycei
CAATTCAGTGCTAAGATGTGGGACTGAAGTGTAAATGTAAGGTCATATCGGGCCACATTACTCACACAAGTTTATATAGTCATGTTCGAGTTCCTCAAAAAAAATAATAAATTTTTTTAGTCTTATGTAATTCTCACATGAGTATTTATGTTATGCTATATATAAGAAATAGAGGTTTCTTTCATCTATTTGACAAACTACACCTCTTTTTTCGCTAGGGTGTGAACCACATGATTCAAGAATATCCTAGCAGTTAGGGGCGTCAACATTTTATCAAAAAATTGCTTAAGTTAATTAGTATTGTGTAATTATTCAGTAAGAAAAGTTATTTGCACCAAAGATAAGACCTTCATTTTGGACAGAAAAAATCACATGAATATTAACCAGACTCATTCCATACTTATTCTAAAAGGTGATTACCATTGGTGTATATTGTTGTTAATTATAAGTTCCAACACCAGATTCGCCAATGTTTCCACAAAAAAATTTCTTCTTCGTCAATTATAATGTCAACATAAATGCATTATTTTCTTTTAACACTATTGTGTTATTATTCATGGTCCGGCCTTAAAATTTTATTTTACAACTATTGTATAAATCATTTTATATATTGCACTAAAATAATAAGTTTTCACAGCGCGTGCTCCCACTAGTAATAATAATTTTGGTGTTAAGAAAAATACATGAAATAGATGGTGAATGGGTCATGATATGATTGTAGGTACATATAATATTGAAACAAAGGCTGATGACAATAGGTCACGTGACACAAAAGTAGGAAAGACAAAACAAGGAAGTAGTCATATTGATGGATGGAAAAATTGGGGATAAAGCTGACACACAACAACACTGCCCAACATCAAATCTCTCTCTCCCCTTCCAACTTTTCAGCTTCTCTTCACTTTCTCATCTCGCGATAAGTTGCGGACGAGAAAATCACTTTTCAGCAAATACCTAGATTTATCAATTTATACTATTTTCAATTGAAAAATTAATTTTAGATACTACATTAAAATTTTAAAAATATAACCACCATGAGTTCATTAGCCTCAGGTTAAGGGTTCAAATCTGAATTAAATACCATTGAACTCAAGGGAAATTAGGAATATAAATAATCTTCAGTTTAGAGCTTTGCGAAATCAAAGTAAATAATTGAGTTCATAAAATTCAAATTGTTCCCTATACAGTCCTAGAAGAATCTTCATTTTGAGATATATATTGCCATTCCAATAGTCACATATATATAGGGAGAAATGGCACATTCTTGAAACTTGAAAAGCAAAGCAATGCAAAACTTATATGATTCCTTGACAAAAATTTAATGAAAAAACTTCAGAGAAGGCAAATCTTAGTTGCAAAATAGCATTAAGATTCTTGACTAACAGACAAAGATTAGAATCTCCTTTGCTAATCACAAAGGCAATATTCTAATCAAGGAATATTCTAAAAGATCTATGTTCCAACATTGTGCCTTTAAGGATTTTAACAACAAAAACTAAAATATGAAGTAGTGTTATTGATAATATTTGATAATGATGATTTTTTTATAGAATTCATTTGTAGAGGATAAGAAGAAATCCTAAATATAATCCTAATTAATACTCTTGTACTGAAGGACCTATATTATTTTAGCAGTCAATAAGCATCTAATTGTCTCAGAAAGAGACTTGATGTGCAAGTTAAACTAACTCCAATCATATTCTCAAGACCAACAGCAGCGTAATGGCAGCCATGCTTTTCCACCAAAGAAATATTGGATCATACTTGGCCGTTGGAGGTGCAGACGAGCTCGAAGACCTGAGGAAACAATACACGTATCGATCAAATTAAATTTCATGCTACAATAAATGCTAATTATACACCGACATCACTTCAAATAACACATGAAGCGAAAAGGAAATACACATACTCTGCAGAAGCAAAGTTACATTTTGCATAACCTGTAAACAATGAAAACAAGACTGAATCAATACGATATAATTAGATATCATTTTTTGGAGAACCAATGTATAATATAACACATTTTCAGATACTTCTTGCATGCACAAATATGCAAGGAGATTTTATGAACTTCAGAGACATCCAAAATATACTCTCTTTTTTTCCAGTTGCACCAGAATTCTACAGGCCTAAGATACCGAATTTGCGTTAGACTTGCCGAGAGTGAAACACTAGGATTCAGAGGTACATATGTCGTTTTATTGTGACATCAATCAGCTCCATTTTCTTATTGAACTGTTAAGGAAAAGTATTTACTTACTCGGGTCCTGTTTTGTGATGGTACCAGTTCCTCCGAAGTTGCAAGCAATATCAGAATTGCCATTCTTTTGGTAATAGTTATTGAAAGCGTAAGAGGCATGCGACAAGAGCGTATCAGGTTGGAAACACGGCCCTCCGTGTTGGATAGGGCTGCAGTCCGCCATCCCGATCCCACAAGCCCAGTCCAGCGCGTTCTGCAAGTCATCTTGTGGAACCCCGGGAAGAGCCACACACCACGTTGTGCCCCCGAGGAAAGTTGTGTTGCCCTCTGGAGGTGATAATGATGTTATGCCTGGAATCGCTGACTCTTCCTTCTCTTGCACCGTTGCCTCCATTGTTGAGACTGAAGAGAGGCCACAAGAACAAATTATTCAGTTTTTGAAATAAATTTGGACAGTGGGACCAAGAATCAACTAAGGCACACTCTAGAAGCAAAGCTTATGATTCCCGGAACTTTTGTTGTTTTAATCTAGGATTCAAAGAAACTGAAACAGCTTGTATAAGGTATACTAGTGCTACATTCAGTATTAAACATATTAAACTAAGTTGAAGCTGCAGTTGAAGGAGATCAAAGAAAATAGTTATTATAAGCAATAAATCACACTTAAAACGAATATGGATGTGTACCAATTAGTATTAGGTGTGTAGAATCAAGTAGAGATCACTTCCTATTATGTGAAAGGGGAGAGTTGACAAACATGTGCATATACACAATCAAGAAATATCTATTCAATTTACACAATACTAATTCACTTGTTAGGGTTTCACAAACCAAAAACAGGCAATATTTGATACTCAAGAGCATCTTTTTCTTGTGGTTAAGCAAGTGAATCATTCTAAAACCAAGAGTCAATACCACATTTGATGTGTTTAAACTAATCATCACATCAGTAACCTTAGCCTACAAAATAATGTACTAAAATGTAAATTAATGCATCTGATGTGATCTCCTCTATAAAAACAGAAACTTTACCACTGAATGATCATGTTTGATACAACACTATTTTGTACAAGCCATTTTTGACAGAAACCTAAGCACAAGATAGAGGAAGTTAAAAAGGCAATGTAGATGCAGAGGAGAGGAGAGGAAGAAACAGAGCATACCCAGAAAAGTTGCCATGAACAAGAAGCAGTGCAAAGCCCAAATCTTCCTTGTCATTGTATCTCCAGAGAAGCAACAAAAACTCAAAACCTAAACCCTCTCTTCTTTCTCTGAATATCTCTCCCTTCTCTTGGTTTTGGTCAAATTGACCACATAAGAGTGAAAGTAATGATGGGAGTGCCTATGTATAAATGCAGGAGTAATGGAGGAATCAGCAGTTTCTTCAATTAGAATTTATGTTTCTTTTTTTATAATGTAATTAATATAATAAAATGAAGGGTATGATGAATGCTTCAGAAGTGAGTACTTACTTTGGCCTTCTTTTTTTTCCTTTTTATTTCTTTCTGACTTCTGTAATGCAATTGCAAGCTGGTGAGCAAGTAGATTCTGTACGATACCACTATAAATAATGCATATTATCGCGATATTTTGAATAGTTTCTGCTCCAAATTTTCGTAAATAAATGGCAAAATGAAGAGTATTTTAGTAATTTCAAATATAAGGAAACTGGGCTGGTTTGGGTAATTGGGTTGGTAATATTAACTTTCCCCAATAAAATTACTCATTTATCTATTCCTCTTGGCAGTGGCCCAATTATATTAAGAACTTTTCTCATTTTGTTACTAAGAAATTTTGCTTCTGGTCCAAAATATTATTTCTCTTAAAATATTTTCAAAACACTATTTCATTTATCATAGGTAATGAAATTGTTCCTCTTCCTATGAAACACAAGAAAAGATGGAGAAAGAAGTGCATAAACTTCGCTATATCGGCTTTATTAGATAGGGAGGCACCCGAACAACCTCTGTAGATTTGTAGGCCGTAAGTTAGGGAGACACTCGACCTTGATTAGTTAAATATTCGGTTCGAATTTGAGATTCGAGTTCGTACCAAATTGAAGCTCAAGATTGGATTTAGACTCCTCTAGTAAATTGTGCCAAGGTTAGTCAAAACTTTTAAAACTTGATCCATAGACTCACGAGCTGCTTGTTTAATATTTAATAAATTATATACTTTTATAAATATATTGTTTAAATATTTGATAAAATTAGTCAAGTCGAGCCAATCTCGAGCCGACTCCTTATATTTAATGATTTATATATTTTTTATTTACTATTTACTTTAAATATTTTTTCTTGAGTTAAATATCTTTTAATATCGATTCATTACAATGTTTTCATTGGTTCACTTACAAACTGTTTCATCGATTCACTTGTAAGGGTTTAATTGTTTCATTTGCAATTGTTTCATCGGTTCACTTCAAACGATTTCATTGGTTCATTTGGAATTGTTTCATCGGTTTAGTTAAAATGATTCAGTTGTCTAATTTGCAATTGTTTCATTAAATCGGTTTCATTCATTTCATCAAATCAATTTTGCAGTGTGTGAATCGCCTAATTGTCGCTACCATGTGAATCGCAGTCGCTGGAACCTCAAAATGCGGTGGGTCTGCTAGCTGTGTTCTTCCAAATCGCCTACTGACAAAAAAATCCAGATGGAAATTAACTCTTAATACACAAAACTGCAATAGCATATAAAACACACACACACACACCTCTAAGTTCACACACAATTCATGAAAATAACATACTTCATGCACTGAACACGCCAAACCATTGTGAGGAAATTGTTCCATAATTGAATTTACTTCAAAAAATCTCACATACCCACAATTGCAAATCCATACACTAATTGCACCAAATTCACAATCACAATAACTACAAAGATAATTAACAATACAAGCACACCCAGCTAAAACCCATCTCGAACCTAAATAAAAAACAAATTGAAACCCCAAATCTTCAATGAGCAACACTCATAAACAGCTAAAAAACCCCAGAATGAAACTAAATCAAGCTCACCTGAAACCAGAGCTCTCGGCCCTCCAGAGCCAAAATTAACCGCGAAAACAGCAAGTCAGCAACGAATCGAGCCTAGAATCACTGAAACGAGCTCACGATTTCACAGATCGGGATTGGAACTGCAACGAGAAGCAGATTGGTGAATATCAATGCTCGTATTAGAGATCGTGTCAGCGATTTCAGGTGTCAATGTCGCCGTCGCCAATTTCAGGTGTAGATGGCTCGAGGTCGTCGCTGACGTCAACCGGTGGGTCTGGATAGCGCGATGCGGACAGTGGGGGTCACCGTCGTCTTGGGTGTGTCGAGCCGGAGAGGATCGCCGTCGTTCGGATCACCGACGGCGGGCGGAAGAAGCAGCATCACGATTTGGTTTTCTGGAATCCGACCCATTACGGTTGTGTGCGATATATACAGGATGCACTCTAGTACAAACCACGTTAAATGTTTAAACCGTCCGAACTAATACTAGAAGTTGAATTATTGAGAATCTGCGCGCACGTTGTCCCATCGCGCGACACATGGCAGAAAAGTTGTTCTACCGCAGTTATTTTCATCACTCCACCGGGTCCAAAACACTCTACCATTTAGCACGTTCACCGATTCAGACGGTTTGTATTTTAAGCCTAGTTTGTATTTGATTTTGCCTTTATATATGTATAAATCGATCTCAATATTTTTTTTTTCCTATTTGTTTCATCTACTAAATCATGCCATTAATTAGATACGTTGATGAAACTCATGCAATCAACGTCAAGTATTCTAAAATTTGTACCAAATAAGTGGTTTGTACATGGATTTTTATATTTAAAAAAATTTAAGCGGGCCAGTGTTTGATCTAATGTATTTGACTTAGATTAAATAAAATTCAAATGTAGAAGAGTATAATGTCTATTTACAAGTAAATTTTTGCGATTTGCTTAAATGACAGTTGGTTCGCCTAAAATGGAAAATAAAAAATAGGCGTGATAAAATTGTTCATGCAAATCTATTCATCGTCATATCAATGCACGCTATTTCTCTCTCGAAAGTCTCTGGATTCCAAGTCAGGTCATTCATTTCTTGGTGATTCCGTCTCTCCTCAAATCTTCCGTTACATTCTCGCACCCATTTCCTTCATTCTGTTTTTGTTTTTTCCTCTAATTTCATCGCACATTGTTTCTTTCCTTTAGGTATTCACAGAATCATTCATTCAATCGATCATAATTATATGACTATTTGTGTAGATGAAGCTTAAATCTGTATTGGGCATTCCTTTGTTTGGCAAAATCATGTGTTGATTTGACGTTTTAAGATTTTAGTTTTGTGGGATTAATGTTCTCTTATCCGTTTGTTCCATTAATTGGTTGAGAAAATGGAGGACGAAGAGGAAAAAATTGGGCATAAATTTTTGCATTTCTTCATATTTTATGGCATCAGTCAAGTTATTGAGGGTGCAGAATTAATGGAAAACACCAAAACTTGTATTTCCCTTTTTCTTGGCAACCAAATAGATATGGATTTGTGTTTGCATAAGTGATTTATCAGGATATGATTGAAACTATGCAGATTGATTTGATTGATTCTGTAGGCTTTGTTGGATGAGTGAGGGTCACAAGCAGAGCAATGAGTCGTGCAAGTAAGGGGACATCCATAGGTATGATTTGTCATTCTTCTATTTCTAACATTTTATTTATATGGAATCTTACGACGTACGATTTAAACATATATTTGTTATCTGTTTGATAGGAAAATAAAACACTCCTCGCTATCGTTTGTTTTGCTGCTTATAGCCATTAATTTTCACTTTGTTTGTGTTCCTAAGGAATGAATGTATTAGTTAAATCATATATTTGAATATCATAACATCAGAATTCTCCTATAAGATACTATTGCAACGAACAATCGTGTATTGGTATTATCACACGAGTTTATTAGCAAGAGGGATCAAATGGGCATGTGGGGATAGTAGAGCACTAAATCCACAAACCCTTGAGTTTTGTTACAAATAGGGCACTATTTGGATCAAAATGAGTAATAATTTTCACAAATTGTTACATATGTTTTCCATTGTTTAAGGTAATACCATATGGAATATTAGGATACAAACAGGACATTGTTCACTTTGAACCTGAATGGTATATATTTTGTGTTAGTTTGTTCAACCAAGTTCTTACATGATGTGCATTTGCTTTTTGTACAGCTAACAAGAGAAGGTTGAAGGATCTTTTGCGTCTAAAAGATAACTCCCTTTGTGCTGATTGCGGTATTCCAAATCCCAGATGGGCGTAAGTTAATTTGCCACCAAATATCTCTAAGCTTTTAAAGGTTTAGTTGAAAAATAAGAAAGGCTTTTATGCGTGAAAAAAGGGGACTCGTATTTATGTTATTTGCTTAATATTTGCTATTAATGGTTATTGAAGAATCAGTTGAAAACTGCAATTTTAGGTCTGCAAGTATTGGAGTTTTTATATGCATGAAATGTGGCTGTGTTCATAGAAGCCTTGGAACAAACGTCTCAAAGGTCAGTTCTCCAAGATTGGTTCGCATATACACGAGTGTTTGTAAAATCATATTATTAGAAAATTTTACCATATATTCCACAGACTATCGCTTCACTATATACATGAGTGTTTGTAAAACATTCTTGTTTTCACAATTGTGTAAGGATCTTGCTGTATGCTGGAAAATATTCAGGCGGAGTTTCTTCTAATTATGCTTGACGCATAGAAAATAGTAAAAAATACTTTCCTAATGGGTGGAAATTTTCTGTCAACTCTTGCAACTGCTTATAAGGCCAGTGAAATAAGGAAAAATCAATCGGGGGTTAAAACTTGCAGTAGAAGTTTGTTTGACGAAATAACTAGATCATAGACATTTTCCCTGTGTGTGCTCACTTAGTATTTGGGTGTTCAGGTTATGTCTGTGGCACTTGATGATTGGACTAGTGAGGATGTTGATCACATGATTGAAATTGGAGGGAATGTCGCTGTTAATTCAATTTATGAGTCGGACATCCCTGAAGGAGTCACAAAGCCTGGCCCAACTGCCAGTCATGAAGAACGTGTTAACTTCATCAGGTTGCCCCCAATTTCAAGTCAATCATGCAAGACTGAAAGATGCGTGAGCTTTTGATTATATGGACTTACATACTTACAATTTGATGCAGGTCCAAGTATGAGCTTCAAGAATTTCTCAAACCTAGCTTGCGGATGGATGCCGCAGAACGTCCTCCTGCTACTCTCCAGCCAAGCTTATCTAGAAAGATTATAGATAGTTTTCGCACCCTGTCAAACCCATCACAAATAAAGGTAATGTTTTCATCATATCTTCCACTTTGTACTGCTCTGCCATTTCTTAAAATTCACACCTTTTCCTGACCAATTTTGAAGCTACAGTGAAAACATAACAAGAATGTATAATGCTCTATCTGATATATTTTCCTCCAATCATATTGTAACAAGCTTAAATTACTTCTGATTCCGGAAATGGTTACAGGAAGGATTGGAAGATTTTATCGGCATACTGAAGATAACAGTGGTGAAGGGCTCAAGCTTAGCTGTCAGAGATATGATGTCAAGTGATCCCTATGTCGTCTTGACTTTTGGGAAACAGGTGAATAACGTTGCTCCTGTTTTACTTTCATTTTGGAACAAAAATTCTTAAGATAAGATCCATATAAAATGTGCAAGCATCGATAATTACTTTCTTCAGTTCCCGGATTCGTTTGTTAATATCATTCAACGGGGTGACATGTCATTCCTATGTTAATGCCTCACCTAGTTTTGTAGCACTTATACATTAATTCCATTGCACACCACCTCTTGTATGACACCATAATTCATACATAATATGTAATTTCAAATGTTTCAGTTATATCTATAGATAGATAGTTAATAGGTTCGATTATTGTGTACAAAAGAAAAAGAAGACTGTCTTTGCTTTGATATCCATGTAGGATATATGGTTTTGATGTAACAATCTTTTGTTGTATTTTATTTAAATTGCTTATTGATGGCATCAGACTGTTCGGACTACTGTAATTGGAAGCAGCTTGAATCCGGTGTGGAATGAAGAACTGGTTTTGTCGGTTCCTCCTGAATATGGGAACATAAAGATGGTAAACTTGAAACCTATTTAGTCAGTTGTATATATTTGGATGGATGTGATCTCATCTCTTATAAATTGATATATATATATTTGCAGGAAGTGTTTGATTATGACACATTTTCGTCTGATGATACGATGGGGGATGCAGAGATTGATATCAGGCCATTGATACGATCTGCAATGGCGTACGGGGACCCCGATAATTACCAAGACATGCAGATTGGGAAATGGCTCAAGGCGCCCGACAACACCCTCGTAGAAGACAGTCTCATCATGATCATTGAAGGAAGGGTCAAACAGGAGATGACACTCAAACTCCTCAACGTCGAATGTGGAGAAATAGATCTAGACATAACCTATCTCGCAAACGACTAGCAGCTCATTTCAACTTCTTTTTAATTTTTTCTTTCCATCCACCTCATGAACTTGCATGAAAGTTCCTAATATTTTATGTCTTATCTGCCCGGATAATTATGCCTTGCTCATTGCGTTTATTTATATTCATTTTGTTTAATCTTATATGCTAATCTACTAACCTTATTTCTTGCATAGCTAATTAGAACACAATTAACAGCTTGTATTATTTAACTTTTAAATTTCCTTCCCTTTCTTAGATTAATGTTTGAAGAATAATGTGACTCAGGGACCTTGTAGAGCACTGTTTGGCAATCTTATTGTTAATGGAGCAACTTAAATTTATTATTTCAATTTTCACATATTGGTTGAATATTGATTGTTTATTGTCAATTGGAACCCTAAATTTGAATCCCCTTTGCTATGCTAAGCGCAAAATAGAAATCCAAAATTTGAAATTAACTGTCAATTGTTGAAATCTGACCATAAATCGACTTCTTTTGAATGATAAAGTAGTGAGAATCATCATACATTATTATTCACATTAGTTTAGTGATGATTTTGCATTGTTATTGTCACTTATTTTTCACTGTTTGATCAGTGCTATTCTATTAAAATAATTTAATTCCCCAATGTTGGCATCTATGTGCCATATAGTGTTGAAAATGAAATGCAAGGTGAATATTATACAATAGCTAAGATTACAAATTTCATTGATTCTGGTAATAATAATATAGTAGAACAAGTTTCCAATGCCTTTGCCTCGTAATCTCATTCTCATGTTAACAATTAGTTTTGATTTCTTTCCCTGTTAATTGGGATTAAATTAATCATCTTCACATATTTATTATTTACAGGTCTATTTATCAGTTCAAATCCTAAGAGACAACAACCATGTACTCTTATTTAGTGATGTTCAGAAAAATTCCGAACCGAGCCAAATCGGTTGAAATCAGTTTGTTTTTCTAGAACTGATGATTTAGCGGTTCGGTTCACAATTTTGAAAATTATGAACCGTCTATTAACCGATCGATTCTATATGGATGGACCAACAAATCAAACCAACCAACCAAACAAACAAACTGACCAACTAAACCATAGCTATTTGGCACTAAAAAAAATATTTGGCTAGATGGAGGATTCAAACCTAGTTCTTAAGAAAGGCAAGCTATGGCCTCTGGCAGTGACTTGGGTTGACGAAACCGGTCAACCAGAACATGACGTTACTTTTCGGTCTCCGAATACTCTCACTCTCGCTCTTGCTCCCCGACGACAAACGATCTCTCTCCAACTCAAATGGCTCCTCCTCGCCGATCAAGTTTCGCTCCTGCCTCCTCGATGCTCCGGCGGTTCGAATCTGACGGTCCGGTGCTCCAGCGTTCCAGATCCGCCCCCGCTCCAATCCTCCTTCGCCACTCTCTCACTTAGCTCCGTCGCTCCTACTGCAGTCCGCCTCTGCTCCCACTCAGCTCCACCGCTCCGACGCCAGTGATGCTGCCACCGCCGGAGATATTGAAATGGTGGACCTGTCCACGCCTCCTCTTGAGGTGCTCTACTCTAATTTATTGTGCAAATAAATGTGTTTTAGTTGATAAGTTGAGAAATATTATTGCATTGCACAAAAAGAAATAATAAGAAAGAAAAGAAGAGAAATTCAAAAATTGAGTTGGATGAGAAATTGGGGATTCTGTACATTGTAATAAACTATATATAATATATCTTACGTTATAATGCCAAATTACAATGATAAATTATTCTTATTCTTTGTCGTCATTCAATTGTTTTTTTATGAAATCATCTAGTTGTTTCTAAAACTTTAATCCACAATGATAAATTAAGTTATTCCACATCAGTTACAGGTAATCATTATTTTTCATTTCTTATTATTTGATTAATGACCAAAATGTTGAGAAATTATTAATAGATATGTATTTTGCAAGAGCAGTACTTGGTATGGACACGTTTCTGTCCAAATTCTCGCATTCAAGTTTCGAAGATAAAGTGCATGCCAAAGAAGACAACTTCTGCAAGTACTATAATTGGTCATTGCAGTTTTTCATCGCTTTAATCTGGATACCTATCTCGACATTAGCAGCATCAATACATATATGGAGAAATTGGTGCGGTCGAAAGATGTTGTTGATAATTGGAGCCCTTACAATGTTCTTAGGAATTTCAGTGGCAACATCTCATCCTAGTGTCCCAGTGCAAGTGTTGGGAAGACTCACTATCGGTTATAGGCATGGAATTCTTTTACATGTTAGAACATATTGTATAACCTTAATGTTTTGCTATTCTTATTATTATTGGTATTATATTGATAAATTTTATTAAATTTTGTAGGCTATTAAACTCACTTTATCGGAGTTAGCGCCCGAGGAGTTGGAGACTGAATTGAGCAGAGGATTCTCTATCGCACAACTGTTTGTTACTGTGCTAACCTAGATCATTATTTTGAGTGAGTATGCCAACAGTGAGAAAAGATGGAGATTATCGTATGGATGAGCCACATTGCCAGCAAGTCTTTCGCTTGAAGTTTTTCTATTTTATGGATATGAAAGTCTTGTTTGGCTAGTCTAGCAAAACGGGATTGAAGAAGTCAAATCTATCATGATACAAATAAAAGAAGAAGATGATATTGAAGGTGAGATTGCAGATATCTACACTACTCTGGAGGCATATAAGATGAGAAAACAAAGAAGATATTTAGCAAAGAAATTGTGTCGTCCTCAATTGGCGATCACTACAGTCAGAGACGTGCTCATTTCCATTCTAGGATTTGACGCGCTAGTTAAGCACGTTCCGTTGCTTCACAACTCTATGGGTTTTTAGACACAAAGTGATGCGATGTTGGGAGCAGTGATTTCGGTTGAAATTGTTATCGTGATGTCCGTTATTTCTGTATTTGCTAGACCATTGAAGCGTGATCTTCTCTCGTGGATTCCTTTCCTAACTATTGGAGCAGTAAGTTTGATTTTGTGTACAAGTTTAAATTTTTGTAAATGTCTTTGTTTCTTATTGTTGATTAATTGTTTTAAAAAAATATTAATGCAGATTGGTCTTTGCGATGAATTTAACATTGCCAACATTATGCATCTTGTTCCGCATGATAAAGTTGTTGGAGTGATTGTATTTGGAGTTATGTACACAATAGGATATAGGGGGATTTCAGGGCCTAGAGGATGGTTTGAGAATGGTTTTACGACTGAGACAGACACATTGGGGAGCATGTATGAGTCGATTGTACAGTACGTGATGAACTTTTTGACGGATTTGCTTTCTGCAGCCTGCCTCGTGGAGGGATGTTCCTCGTGTTCTTGGTTGTCGCTCTAGTAACTGATTATTTCATTTACTTCTTTGTTCTTGAAACTAAGGGTTTATCTGAGGAGGATATGCTCTCTAAGGCGTAGAAAATAATTGGTACTGGAAACGGTACGTGAGCTAAGCTGACTGTTACCTTGAGACTAGGGGTGTCCAATTATACCTGCGAACCTGACCCACCCGGCCACCCAACCGACCCACACCCGTATTTTAAGGCACCCCGCGAGTTATGGTTTGGTTCGCGGGTTAAAGTTCTCCAACCCGCCAAAAATTGGGTGGGTGACAGGTTGAGAGGTCAGACCCGCAGGTCACCCTTGTTCATGAAGATGTGTTATACTTTTTTCAGATGTTGCTGTCAAACAAGCCAACTGGGATGTTTCGAAAGTCAGGTTTGCTGTGATATTGATGTGCATGCATCATCAGTTTGTAGTGCGAGATATTGATGCACATGCATCATCAATTTGTAGTGCGAAAGTATGATACAAGTATTGTGAATTATCTAACTATATGCACATCACTCGTGTTTATTTATTTTCCAAAACAGCTTCAGTTTTTACTGAATTATTTTATGAAAGAAAGTGCATCCGGTGTATGCAGGTACATGACTTTCTCCAAGATAAAACATTTATGCGAATATGCATGATTGAATGCTGTAGGCCCTCTGCCATTGGGCTACAAGCCTATTTGTGTTTTATCCCACATTTTAACAATCCTTAATGACTAAAGCCATCCCAGCGCTATGCCAATTTTGCGATTCCTCTTCCTTTTCTTCTTTATAAGGAAGTCCCACATCGCCTAAACATCAAAATTTCACCTCTCTACTCCTTTACATATAACTACTCCTTTACATATAAAACTGACTTATTTGAACTTCATCAAAAGTGTAAGGTGTTGCTTATTTAACTGAGAACACTTATAAACCATTTAAATTTTAATAGAGCTTATTTTTTGGCTTATTACTATTTGTTAGTTATGAATATTTTTATTGAGAATAATTATTTTCTTTCATTTCCAGTTTAAATTTTTATTTAAAATATTTGTTGTCGGTTTAACCGAAAAATTGAACTCAAACCGACGGTTCATACTTTAATCAAAGTTTAAGAATTATTATGAAATAAGATCATATTGATGTTTCCAATATTGAAGTATATATAAAACTAGGTAACAAGAGCCGCTGTACAATATAAGGGAAAAGTTAGAGATTTGGCTGCCACTGCCAGTGCATGAAATAAATGGAAAATTAGCAGTTGTTTGTTATTACCTCTTGTCTAGCTTGTTTTGTGGAAAAAGATAATTTTATAGATAGGAAATAATCACAAGTTATAGTCCAAGAATGATTAAAGTGAGAATTACATCATTATAGTCCAAGAACTATAATCAAAGCGATGCCATCTTCATTGGAGACAGCATCATTATACACTCCACTCAGGCCCATACACAACAAACCCACACACACATTAATAAACATATAACTAATCAAGCAGATATTTCAACATGACATGAACTGGTACATCTATTTCAAGTCTGTAATATGGAAAAGAAAGTTACAAATTTCAATGTAATACAACTGAGAAGATCTAGAACGAGTGCCCAAAAAAACCACCAAAAATTTCAATGTAATGACATTTCTTTATTACAAAAATTGTACGCAAACCAGGTTTCGAGTTAGCGCTTCATAAAACAAACAATAGACACCATCTGCAATACCTATTCAACAAGAACTTACCAAAATATAGGATATAGAATTAGATATATGATATATAATCCAACCAATATTCAAGGAAATGATTAACTGACTGCAAAAAATAAATTTCCAGCAACAATGTTGGCATAAGGGTTTACCCTAGGAATTTAGTCTGAATGCCCTCTATTTACATGGGCCTTCATGCAGCAGCAGATAAGGAACTGAATAACATATGATTGTTGGCGTTGAGAATGACATTCTAGTATTGCTTAATAACTGGGGACTTGTTCCATTTATTTGAAGGAGGTGTGTTTCTAAACTTATACTGTTAGAAGCCATCGTAGGTCCTTTCACCCGCCACCTCATCCACTGCCACCGCATCGCCTACTTCCTTCAAGGATCCTATGTTGCTTTCAACTCCTCTTTATCTTATTCATAACTAATAAATATTAATAGGCCAGAAAAATAAACAAGTATACCTTCCTTTGATAAAGTTCAAATAAGTCAGTTTTATATATATAGAGGAGTTGATGGGTTAAACTTTGATGTTTGAACCACGTGGGACTTTGTTATTAAGAGGAACAGCAATCGGCATGACAGATGGCAGCGCACAACTTGGCTTTACTTCTTATGGAACATTCAAATTTAAATAAGCAAAGCACAAATAAGATTATAGTCCAATGGCAGAGGTCATAGCTTACCTTTATTTAGACCATAGTTCGAATCCTCCATCTAGTAAATTAGTTTTGAGTGCGAAGGTCCGTCCATATAAAATTAATAAGCGGTTCAGTTATAACGGTTAACCGAAATTGACGGTTCAAGCTGGTTTCGGTCGGTTCTATCGGTTCAAAATTTTTCTAGGCATCCATGTTAAATGGTTAAATATACCCGATGCACTCACCCTGATCAGAACAGGCGAAACCCAAAAAAATAATTTGGGTGCGAGTGAGGTTTGGGTTTTTAACCTATACTCAATCTGAAGCCGTCTCGCATCCAAAAGTATTTAAATATTATAATTATTCCTATTGTAATTTTTTTAATCTTTTGTAATATGATATTTTCTGGTCGGATTTTGGAAAATTCATATACCCATCTGATTTTGAACTGTCGGGCACGGGAAAAGGTTTTACGGGTTTTGAACGGGTCAGGGACCCGTTCAATATGACCAATATGGAGGCATGACAATGGGGGCGGAGATCAACTTCTCATTAAGCATCTCGTAAGCTTTTATGCACTTGTCGTCAAAGTTAAACTTGACGTCTTTCTCCAATAACCAACACAATGGCTTAGTAGAAACCTGCTTGGCCTAGGAACCTTCTTCCTTCTTTTACCGACATCGGATGTGGCAATTGCTCAATGGTCTCGACTTTGGCTCGATCAAAATCTCCTTAGTTCCAGATATATATTAACTGTATAAAGGAAAATCACAAGACATGACATAACTCGGTGGTTTAGCCCCTGCTCCAATTTGCTAGACTGTTGTTTGGGTTCAAATCTCACCAGTAGTTGCATTTTTTTATTTACCAGTTTCACCTTCTTCTCGTTATATTATATGAACTTGCAGCTGCATATTTTGTTACTATAAATACATATTATTGTAGTCGATTAAATATTTAAATATGTTATAAATATCATTTTATTCCAATTATTTTTAAACAAAGATTTCACCATATATATTAATTAAATTTAAAATTTTAATATATATTAACTTAAATATATGATTAATTAAATTCTAAATAATATATATTATCGACCTATTAAGTTTGAGCTCGAATTTGACTCGTTTATAAAACAAGTCACATCTATAAAATCGAGTTTTGAACTTGATTATAACAAATGTAAACAAAATACTTACTAAACAAAACTTAACATATTTTTTTAGAAGTTTGACACTTGAATCTATTGAGTCTTAAAATGTTAGACTCGAGTTTCAACTCTAACTTAATTATAACGGACTTAAACTAAATGCTTAACTTATAGAGTTCAAAATAATTATTAAAAATTCAACTTATTTCGTAAAAATTTTGCCCCCCCTTTCAAAGATTTCAGGTTTCGCCCCTGATCATGCACCTTTGGAACATTGTCAGCGCATTGCACAACCCGAATGACATTCTCTTGAAGATAAAGGTTTCGAAAGCGCAAGTGAAGATGGTCTTGTCTTGGTCTTCGGACGCTATACAAATTTGGTTGTACTTGCTATAACTATCCAATAAGTAATAGAATTGGTTTCCCGCTAGTGGATCCAACATTTGGTCGATAAAAGGGAGTGGGAAGTGATCTTTTTCTTGTCGCCTCATTCAATCTCCGGTAGTCCATGCAAATATGCTAACCAATGACCGTTCTTGACGGTATGAGCTCTCCATTTGCATTCTTGACCACTGTGATCCAACCTTTCTTCAGGACACATTGAACCAGACTCACTTACGAGCTATCCGAAATCGAGAAAATTTTAATTTTCGCCCAAATTTTCATACATCAGCTTCTTATAGACCATTAATACAGGTTCCAGCGCTAGGACTCATGTGCGTTTTTGATTTGCGAGAGAGATGGCTTATTGAATTATTATATTTGGTGAGAAAGATGGAAGATTTCGAACACTAAAGTTATTATACATCACATGAATGAATAATTAATAGATCGAACTTTAATTTGATATATTATATGTTTTTTTCAGTTGATTTCATGAATTTGAATATTTAATGTGATATCTTTTTTTATAGATGTAAATTTAATAATTGATTAACTTTCGTGGAGGAATATATGAAATCAAAATTCATGCATCACTTTAAGAAGATATATATATTTTTATATTATAAATTATAATATATATTTTTGTAAATCGAAATTCATGGTTGAAAGTGTATAAGGACAAATTCGTGTGATAGTAACAATGAGACAAAAATTTGTTTAAATGACATGTAAAGTTAAAAAAAATTAGTTAAAATATGAGAATTGAAACATTTTAAGTGTATCTGAGCAGAGTTATCCCTTAAAAATAGAACTATGAAGTAATTAAATAAGCTAGAATTCGTAAACGACAATCAATATGATATAAGGTAAACGTTAATTATTCTAACAAGAACAATTATTAGATAAATTTAGAAATTGTGACGGGTGGTTTGTATTTATACAGGGGCATTTTTGATATTCAATAATTAGAAAAACAAAGATACTGATAGTGAGAATTAATGAAAGTTAAGGGGATGTCAAATGTTTTTTTTCCCTAAAAGTCTGGTATATTTAAATGAAACCCTCGTTTAGTTTACGAGCAGCTATCCGAAATTTTCCATATAAAACTCATCATCTTGTAGGAACCTGATATTGATGGAAATTGAAGGACTTATTATATCTATTAAAATAAGGGTTAATTGCTTATGCAATTTTATGTGAAGTAAACAATTGCTGTCACGTGGCCATCGTGTTGAAATTTCGCGTTCCAATTCAATATCAATTAGAAGGCAAATTAAATTCCGTTAAAGCATTTAGGTTTTAATCTATTATATCTATA
>JAYMTP010002962.1:0-18175 GCA_036897365.1 Geranium brycei
AAAAAGTAAAAAAATTAGTTAGGGTATGAAAGTAGAAAAGTGGTATAGTTAGGTGCACAAAAATGTCTTTTTCCTTATAATTTATTATTTATAACAGTCAAATTTTTAGTTGCGTCTATTTCTACAATTAATTTTTAAAAGGTAAAATTATATCTTTCTTACTAGATGTGTTATTTTCTAGACGACTTAGGACAATGAGAAGACATCATGAGAAAAGTCCTCTAAGTTAGCTGTATTATTTAAGTGTGATTATTAAATGTTTCATTTTATTTGAAACATGTTTCATAAACACGATTTTTGAAACAGTTCATTTTTGAATTGAATGTCAGTTTTAAAACCATAGTTTCATTTCTTTTCGTTCAATTTAAATTTTTAGTTTTGAAATCATTGTTTCGTTATTTTTTTTTGTTTCGAAGACTCAAACTCAGTTTTTGTGATTAATCACAGTCGATTGGAGAGAGAGAGAGAGAGAGAGAGAGAGAGAGAGAGAGAGAGAGAGAGAGAGAGAGAGAGAGAGAGAAAGAGAGAGAGAGAGAGAGAGAGAGAGATGATTCCGTTAGATGCGGGTTAGTCCATAAACGTCAATTGCACAATTAAAGCATACATCCATTCATGCAATAATAAGCAAAAATTGCACAAGACGAATAGAATGAAATAAGTACTTTATTGATTCAATATCATAGTACAATTGCCGATTAAAAAAAATATCATAGTACAATTATCATAAAATAATTTGACCAGATATTCGATATTGAACGGATGAACGAGGCAGAGGAGAATTTTGTTGAGGTACGATAGTCCGCTTTCCTCTACCCCGTACGAGAAACTCGCTCCTAGGATACAGCAACGAACGAGATTAAACTCTAACCGGGCTGCAGAGGGTAATGGAGGAGGAACGAATTAGAGAGAGGGAGAGAGAGAGAGTCGAAGTCGGCTAGGGTATTTTTCGGATGTGTTTTGGACGTTTTTTTCGTTTTGTGTACCTATTTGACTCAAGCATAGGTTCAAATACTTGCCAATTTTCTTCAACTGGGGAACAAGTAAAATTATTCTTACTGTTCAAGTAAGAGAATTTTCCAATTAATGGCATAATATGACCACACTTATTTCTAAAAATATTATTCCCGAAAACTAATATTCCAAAATATATTTCCCAATTGCATGTAATTCGAAAATATTTATTTTCAATTACAAGTGATTCGAAAATAAAGTATTTTCCAATTACAATTTGGAAACTTTGTTGAGAAGTCTTATGGGCTGAAGCAAAAATTTGGTGGGCTTTTGGCCCACAAATTTTTTGCAGCATTCGTGTCCCCCACGTCGTGCGGGTGCACACAAGTTCAAGCACGAAGCCTGCTCGTCGGCCCAATTATTTGCACCCCCTATGCGCGCGAGAGAGAGTCTTACCTCTAAGCTTTCTTACAAGTTTATGGAAGAATGAAACTATATATACCATGTGATAAACTAGTAATCTTTTCGTGTGTGACTTTAAAGAAAACACTATAAGTGCACGACTTTTGAGAAGCATTACAACTCAATTTATCAACAACATCATCTTAAGTGATCATCTTTGAGGTTCAATTTCTCATTCACTTCTTGTCCATTTAGAGCTTGTGATATATATCGTTGGAAACATCTCATATTCTAGATTATGGGTACGTGTTTCACATTAATCTAGGTCGAGTCTTAACGTTCCAAAATCACAGCTCAAGTTGACTTACTCATAAGTTAAAACATATTTTAACTTTTCTATTTTAGACACTTTTGCCCAACAGATTCGGGGTACATGAATCATAAGTTAGTTTCAAGATACAGTAATCGACAATCGTGCATAAAAAGGTGTTTCGGCACTATGGGGCCGCAACGAGAATTCCTAAAAACCCAACAGTCCATTTTGGGGTACTAAGCAGTCTAAGTCACGCACATTGGCCAGTCTTGTAACAACACAAGTCTAGACGGATGAGTTGCATTAAGATCTGTGAATTCCTTTAACTTTCAAGGGTCAACTTATGGCATTGCACTTGTGTTAACCCTATTAGTTACAGTTAGGATTTAAACCTAAGTTCCAATTAATTCTATTTCCGCTTAAAAGTCTTGTCTTTTGGACATTAACTTATAAACTAGATTAATTATCAAGGCTCGAAAAAAGATAAACCTTAATTGAAAACTCCCTACCTCGGTTTTATATGCATGTAGAACCAATTAAAGTATCTAAATTGCTCATTCATCTCATACCTCAAATTACATAAGTTTAGTTACCCAAGGAAATGAAGGACATGTTCCTCATTAGTTCTGCTCGGATTTGGCATCTTAGTTGGACCCACGGGTCCGTGGGAAATCCCCACGGAGTCACGAGTTTTCCTTTTTCTTGCAGATCACGTTTTCCTCTTCTATTTAGGAATCTGCCAGTTTGGTGACACCTCATCATTCTTCTATCAGGATCCATGGGCCCATGTGTTTTCTTCTCTTCGGGCCTTGAGCAGCTTTGGGGTCTTTAGGTGCTGGTGAGGAGCATTCCTAACCTTCCTGAATTTACTTTATTTTAGATCAAAAACTTGTATTCTACAAGGTAAAACTCGAAAACCCCATGAAACATAAAGAGTGATAAATATGGGCATATTTATCACATTCGCGCAGACTCTCGACGATCTGATTGGGCAATTCCCAAAATCATATTCGCGCAACTTGGGAGTGAGTTGTGCACGAAAAGTGCATGAGTTGATTATGATTTAGGTATCAATTTCTGATTTAAATGACCAATTTACCATTTTGTATTTTAAGTAATTTATTTCTATACTAAAATATGGGATTAATGTCAGTCAATGAATTTCATATTATTAAATGCATCCAATTATATTATTATTATTAAATGAATTTCGTGAATGTTTTTTATCAGTGGTGATGGAGAAGCCAACTAAGCATAATTGCACGATAATTTTAAGATGGCAAGTATGACGTATAACCAGTGTTATGAAACTCATCGGAACCCAGGATTTTCGAACTCCCCGAGACAAGAAGCCAAATTCGGCCGCCGGTCAAACCCGGTCAAATCGTTGTCAAACTGGATGCAAAACGAAAAACACCCCATTTTAGACCTAAATATTGCTCTAAATCCTGTTTTAGCTCTTGCTTTATGCAGATCGAAGCAAAAGAAGTAGAGAAGAAGAAAAAAATAAGCTTAGAAGAAGAGAAGAAGGAGAAGGGAGGAGGCGGTAGAGAGAGAAAGAGATAGGGTTATATAAAGTGTTCCAATTCAAAAAAAAGAGAAACTTCTAGTTCTAGCGCCCTAAACAAGCCCAATAAAATAAAAGCCCATACCTTTAAAATAAGCCCAAGTTAAAAAAAGAAACATAAAACTAAAATAAAATATACCTAAAAGTATATTAATATATATATCAATGGGCATTAAATATTATTAATTTTATCTATAATATATATTATATATGAATCATATATACTAAATTATGTTTTAATACAAAATGAGTTTTGCCCGAGTTTCGAGTTTCACAACCTTGCATATAACACTAGGAAATCTATTCTATGTGGACCGTTTTCTGTATGTGGGCAAGGTTTCGTGCAAGTCAACTCCAACCACCAGATGTGTGAAGAAGCCCAACAAATACATATTGCGGTATCTTGTCGAGCAGAACGGGAGCAACAATAAGACGGATCCCAATTGTGACATACGAAAAATGGAGTTTGATTATGAATCTGGACGAGATATATCGATGTCGAGACTGAAGGCTCACTGAAATAAGAAACTTGGCAAATTTGTACTAGACAGATCGAAATCGGAGCAACGCGAAGAGAATGAATCTTAATTGTTAACACGGTGGCTCGCCGAATTGAATGGGATGGTGCCACAAAGCAACAATGGAACAAAACAAAATTGATCAAAAATGGATGCAAAAGCGAGATGATCAAATACATACATAATGAATTAGCTTATTACCTCATATACCATGTTAGAAACGCAACTCACCTAAAAACTGAAGTTGATAGGTGGAGGTCTATATTGTTACTTAAACTGATGAACGGATGCACATCTTTTAGATGTGATACTCTAACGGTCCCTCTCACGTGTAAGTCGGGTCAAAAGGAACATGGAAACAACGAGTTGAGCTATTGGGGGAACCTCTGATCCATAGGTCTTAAGCCCGGAACAAATGACATAGGGGTTACTATTAGAATATAAAAGTATAATTGATCATTCAACTATAATTTCAAGTTTGTAGTTGAGTCTATTCTCTAATATGATATCAGATGTAGTACCTCGCGGACATGGGTTCAAATCTTAAGACTTGAAAAATATTTTTTTTTCCATTTAATTTTCTGTTAAAAAAGACCCTACTATCTTTTTATTGGGCTCCCCTTAATTCTCTTCAATGAGATTATTTCAAAATTCTCTTCAAAAAGCGCTCTAACTCCTAATCTCAAATCTCCTCTTCTAAAAAACCATGGTTCACGTCAGAACCTTAAAAACAGGTTTATTCGTGAGGGCACGTGTTCGAATATAACCATAATTGGTCCTCCAATTATAAAATTGAACTATTAATTGATTTGGTCCTTTAATAATTACGTCCAAATTTAATTAAGTTTTGATACCATACTAGAATTGATAATTGTACGATGATTATTTGGTAATACAAAAGAGATATACATACCCTGATACCCATAAGACTAGGATTCACATAATGAGGCCCGTAATGTGTATGCACCAAGCCTATATACATACCCATAATGTGTATGCACCAAGCCTATATACGCTAATTAACCAAAAATAAGGAAATAGAAGGGCCAATGTTACTTGGGTGTGAGGAAGTATTTTTCGTGTTTGAAAAACTTATAGTTAACGTGCACACACATGAGAGAGAACCAAATTTCTAGTTCAAATGTGTCTATTTTATAAGATGGTGTCACATATTCAAATAAATAAGTATTTTGTTATCCCATGATTTTTATAACATACTATTTATGTGTGAGTAAGTTTACAACTATCCTTAAAAAAAAATTAAGTGACATTCTTTACTACCCTTAATTTTTATTTCCCACAAAATACACATTTTTGATAAAATATTCAAAAACAGTGCGTCTAAAATTTATTTATTTTCTTAAAATGAATAAAGTACCTTCATAATAAAAAAATATAGATAAAATGACAACTTGCTACCATCGTTCAAACACGATTGAAATTTTGCTACCCTAAAAATGAAATTATTAGTATCCCATTTTTAAGAAAATAGTTTATTATTATTAAACATTACTTGTTGAATGTTAATTATTACTCAATAAAAGATTAATTGAGACAATTTTGTGATTTGTGAAGGGTGCAACATATTGGATCTTGAGGGTAGCAAAGAGTGCCACTTAAAAATTTAGGATAAAAAAGTGTCAATGGGACACATCATTAAGACGTCGCGCTACACACAAGAGTTTGACCCTCTAATATATGACGCTTATTTATTTTAGTAGGCGATGACTTCTTTTCTTCTAAAATATCAGTGATTTAGCCTCTAACGACACCTAGGTTGCATCATGTTGCGTCAAAATTCTATTGTAGACCCAAATTTCATGTCAAACCCAAATACTCTGTGTCTCGATCTAGGTGCATAAATCTTGGATTGACAATGCTTCTAAATGACAATGTTTTCCAACAAAACTCGCGCCTCCGAGCTCCTTTCTAAACACCTCTTTTACAAGACTTCACACTTAACTTGCTATGGACCTACCAAACAAGACAACCAAGCTCCTTTCTACCGAGGTTAAAGCCAAATACAATGTAACTCCACCACCAACTGACAGAGCAAGAAGACCCTTTATGCTTTTATTCATTAATTCTGAGAGCTTTTTTGAACCTTTTTAAAATATTAGAATTCAATGATAAACTTTAAAGTACACCGTGGTAAAGTGGAAAACAAAAACTCCAATATTGTGATCTCATTTATATCACAGCTGTGTAGTGATAGGAAGCCTAAAAAATATGAGCAGAAGAGGAGTGGAGTGGAAACAGATAATGAACATGAAAATTGAGTTACAATAACCATAAAAATGGTTACAAGTTAGTACGGATCATCTCCATCTCTCTATCCCATATTCCTAATTACTTTCCCATTAAAAGCACAAATTTTCTCCAAATTAAATCTCTACCCAATCAGGCTCTCGCAACTTTGCCATTGCTAATGCACACCAAAACTAATCAAAACCTTTGTCTCTAATCACATCATATCACCCCAACACAGCTCTAAAAGGCATTCATTCACATATGAGAGCTGTGCAGTTACTTGGCACACACACACATCCTACCCTTTCTCTTCAAAACAATCACTGTTCCTCCACGGCCAACAATCCATCCATCAACTGCTGTGTATTCTCGACAAGCTCCGCAAGGTAGCCAATTTCTGACAGCTGGCATTACTGGAAACATGATTTAGGATGTTCTTTCATGGCACAGAAGCATTTTTCGGGAATCTAGCAGATGGCATCCGCTGCGGCCCTCGTGCAAACTCAGGCTTTAAACGTTTGTTGAACATCCCTTGCATAGGCCTGATCCGCATTATCATAATTAACCTTAAGTCTCTAGTAATAACAACAATAACTTGTATTGTATGCTAAATCTGATCAATTCATACAGGAAACTGGTATGCACGGATTTTGAGTAACCCATCAGAAGATTATTATGTTCTAGAAATCCCATGCAGTAACCAAGATATTATTACTCACCTTGGAGAACTCTGACGTTTTTGACCTATTTGACTATACATGGAGGACCTTAGATTTGCAAGAGCCTTCTCAGCTGCCTGATGAAAAAAGTAAGCACTTACACTGATAAGAAATCATCTATGGAAAAAACAAGGCAACTCAAATACAGAAAAGAATAAATGTCAACGATCAAAGGAAAATGCATACCTGCATCTTAGCTTCATCCCATGTTAACCCAACTCCCTTCCCCAAAACTTGTCCATCAATCTCAACCTACAATAGTAAAAGACAACAAATATACATACTGTAAACAATATCTTACATGCTCCAAACACCATTAATAAAAGTAGGCCAAAAACATTACTAGTTCACTACTCTCCCAATAAAATGAGTTTAGAGAATCTGCACATAAGAGTCATATCATTTCACAGGCAATGCCACTGGGGGCTCAAGAGCAAAAAAAGAAAAAGAAAAGGTTATATTACCACGTCATTATGCTTAAATAATCATACCCCATTTTCAACACCCACCCCGCCATATTTTTTTATCATGGTGAAAGGCATCCATATATATTGGTTTGAAGATTCAACTTACTAGTCAATCCATGAAATAACTAATCCTCTACGGAAACGCCGTAAATGTAGAAAGACCCCAGGAAAAAAAATTAAGCACAAAGTAGCAAGTCAATTATGTTTTATACAAGGCCTTTATAATTTGTTTCCTGAATTTTTCTCACTTGGTTTCTGTAGTTTCAAAGGATTTAAAGATGGAACATAGTGAGAACACCATTTCCCATACAGAAGTATATCATCATAGTTCTGTCAAAAGCAAACCTGTACATGTACTTCATCTTTCTGACTTGAACTAACTGAGTGTGCAGGCTGTTCTTGGAAGTCTAGAGCAAAGCCCTCTACCATACACTGAAGTAAAGCAATACCCATGGCATGGCAACCATTAGAACTATTAAAGAGACAGAATAGAAAAAAGGCATTCTTCAGGAAGTTAATAATAAATAGCTCACCAGTTCTTTGAGTGTGGATACCGCACCCATCACTTTCTTACAACCTTCCAGCCTTGGGTCTAATACTCTGGATGTCTCCGGTACGGTTGAGTACGACACAGATTCTTCCTTGGGCAATGACTGATTCCCAAAAGAATTCAAATTGCTCATGAAACCATTATCATTTGCATTAGGAAATCTACTCACATCCCCATGCACAGAGCTAGAATCAGGCTTTGCTCGTGATATATATACATCTGTTAAAATATCATCCATAATGATCAGAGAAGAATGATAGTGTCAGCAGAAGGTGGAATCAAGAGATTATGGAAGAAAACAGGAGACGTGCAGGGAGTCTTCACCAGTACATCTACTTACAGACATCAAACATCCAATAAGGATATTCTTTATCTTCCTAGCATACAGTAATAGTTCGATTTCACCCAGTCAACCTAAGTAATTCCCAAGTAGTGAACACTACAAGTTTCTAACAGTTCATCATACATTGTCTAGTGACCTGCATTTCATAATGCATGTAAGTAGAGGTTTATCCTTTAGATACTTCATATCCATGGACCACTATGCCTTGAAATGCATGTAGTTTTAGAGAAAATCACAGTATGTGAAACAAGAGTAAAATGTCTTGTAGCATATAATTTAAGTGTAGCAGCTCAAAAGTATATGCCGAGTGAAGGGAAGTGTCAACTTTCATTTTAAAGGTTTCATTGCACGAGGATAACACTTCCTAGGAAATCAAGTCAATAGATAATTTAATATTTGTCCTTTTGGTGCTCTATCTTTTGATTACAAATTTATAACAACAAAAAACATATGGCAGGAAAAAAGAAAGAACATCTGAGTGTGCTGCTGTAAATTGATATAAGTAAGAAATCTTACTGGCCAAATTCTTAAGAGAATTCTCAGAAGCCTGATGTTGGGCTTCCCTTCTTGTTTTGCCCACTCCTTCGCCAATTTTCTCTCCAGCAAGCCAAGCCTACAAAAATTGATAAACATTAGTAAGTGCAATGAAACATCTGTTTTTCAGTACAAATAAGTGAAAATAACCATCATAAAGGAAAATGACGACTATGATTATGGTTGACTAGTAAGAAAACTGCAGAGGGCTTAGGGAAGGGGCTGTTGGTGTCAGGTGATCAGCCTTACTATATGGTGTCTGCTCCAAAATAAACTAAAGAATAATTTTCAGGATAGCCAATAATCTAAATATAACAAGTATTTAGCAGAAGTGATACATCCTTGTTGAAATAAGTGATATGTAAGACACAGAAGCTCTGTTTAATGTAGTTGTTAGATTAAGCTTATTAACAATCAACTAGTAAGTTTTTTTAAATATAACTCTATAGTATGTATTCAGTGTAAGTTCAGGGCCTAAATTAATACAGAATAGAGTAAATCTTTTTGCATAAAAATATGTACACAATTCTGGAACTTACTATTTTATCTGTCAACCTAACTACTGCTACTGGTAAGTTTTTTTATATAATTCCATGGTATGTACAGCGTAAATTGAGGGCTAAATTAATACAGAACAGAGTATATCTTTCTACACACAAAATATGCACACAATTCTGAAACTTACTGGAATATCTTTGACAAGCTAACTACTGCTTTTTCAAGAGAGAAGAAATGGAAACATATTGAGCTACATTTAAGGGACTTGGGCTCCCACACTAAAACTCAACCTTAATATCAGGTTTGGTGTTTGCCCTAATTTGTGGATCTACTTCTCTCTTTAAACAATGCCAGAGTTCACTTCAGTATTTAACAGATACCATAGTCATGCATTCATTATAAATGTTGTTCATATCTAGTTAAGAAACTAGGAGAAACTGAACTCAAAATAATACAAGAAATGTGCGATTTCAAATTCCTTTCATCCACCCAATATCTTAACTTTTTAAAAATTGCATCTCAGCTAAGTAATAAAAAGCCATCCACCTTTTTCATTTAAGCAAAACAAATTTTGACCGTGTCCTCAATGACTTTGGATTCTCATACTATTACATCATTTTCTGTCCTTCCATATCTTTCACCACTTCTCTCATTTAGCAGTTTTAAGACAGACCAGAGGCATCTGTAACTATAGACTATTTCCATCCTCAAAACAAACAACTAGCAATTTGCTCGGGGGCACATTTATAGCTTCCATCATCTATATTTGCATTCCTTTTTATATCAACAACTTGTCCGCGCTCGTTTTAGTTTCTCTTATCCAGTATCTTCTTGTACTTTGTTTCAATCTCATCTGGGGTTCCCTTCTCGGGTTCTCCTTATGACTCTTTTTCAATAAATTTTATTTCTTATCACATATATATATATATAATTGGATGTGAGACTACATTTCATCAGCACTCCTCTCATGTGATGTGTAGGGTTACACTTTTGCGCATGTATCATAGTAGGAAACACGTCTGCATATAGACTGATGACAACAGGAGGAGGCAATAAACATGCCACATGGCCACTAGCCCAAACCATCCACAACGGAAACGCAAAACTTTGATGCCAACTAATATAAAAAAAATCAACCTTAATAGTAGGGTTTGACTCTTCCTACTCTTTTTTCTAATTTTATTCAATGTGAGACTTCTACAACATATATCAATGAAGGAACCAGCAGCACATATGTAATTGAAGGCAGTACTAGTTATGTGATAATGTGTGAGACCAAAAATAAAAATAACCACATCATCTAGTCAACTAACAATTGAGCGATGATAATTACTATACTCATTAGATAACAATTGGTTTAGAAATTGAAGTTGATTTTAGCAAAAACTGAAGGATAAAAAAGCTTAAAATATCATCCAAAATTCAAGCTTCATAAGTGAATTTTGTCCTGCTGAAACTATTTTGGAAAATAGGCTAGCATGACAAAGAGATGGGGGAAAACCTCAATTGAGAACTGCAGTTCTGTGCTAGGAACCAAAGCTGGTCTGAACTCCACCTATAAATTTTCATGTAAAGTAGAAGAAACTTAGATTCAATATGCAAATTTCACTCTTTCTTACAGTAAGACCTATGATTTTTTATTATATTACCTTTGTTCTACACTTCAATGCAATTTCATGTAAAGCCCCGACAGGTGTTTCTGCGTAATGAATATCTCGCCCAGATTCAAAATCAAGATCCCTGCTTGATGATTGGCTAAAGGGTATTTCATCACCTTTAATACACACAAAAATGTGAGATTATAAGCATGTCATATAAAAAACCTCATTAAGACAAATATAAAGCAAAAAAAATTAAAATAATATATATAAGGAAGGGAAATCAAATAAAAGATTATCAAGTAGAGTTGCACATAGAAAGGTGAACAAGTCATGGATAACTAAGTTTGCTTTGCTGATTCGATTCCCTCTATTTAGAGAGAGCCTAAATCCCTGAGCAAAATTCTAAAGCATTTTATAACCTCCAATAGTTTGATTTTTTTACAAAATTACCCCACCAAATAAAAGTTCTAGATCCATTCACTGCTCCCAATGAGATTCATTGACAAGAATTTTACAGCTCATAAAATACAACCGACAGAACTTTTGATGACACACACCCAAGAGAACCTTCAGAATGATCTGAAGTGAAATTCAAGGAGACATTTTGCCGTCGACATCAACAAATAGCAGACAAACTATTCCCAAGATCAACGTGAACAGCAACTCACCAATATAAAATATTCCCTCTCTACCAACATACGTGTACCGTGTGACTATATAAAAATTATTAAGCATTCAAATTTTAGTGTTTGACTAATTCTAACACCAGAATTACAAAAAGGAGAGGTCAAATAGAACCCCAAATAATTGTCAACGCCTTAACAAACCAGGAGCAAGTTAGGATTCAGGGGAAGGAATGATGCCCAGAGCTCCCTTTTTCATCTGGTTCCTCTGGCATGCGTTAAAACAAGGATTTTATTATCCCCCACCTCCTCACCCAGGATGGGTTCGCCCGCAACCCAAGCCCCAGTAATGAGAAAAAAAATTAAGGGAGAAGAAGGAAGAGCGTTGTTCACGTGAGGGTGAGAGTTGGAGCAACACGTGTGATTTCTTGTGATTTGGAAGTCATAAGTTTGAATAAGAAAAACAGTGGTGGCAGGGGTTTTCCAACAAGCTAGAGAAAGAAAAGGGACCTTCTCCTTAACGGCATCAATTGAGAAGATTCTTGAGGACCATATCACTTGTTATATACATAAGTTACATTACATAAAAAAGGCTAAAAGACGATGTACAATTGGGTATTCTGTATTCATAACAGTAAAGCACACCGACGAAAGGGAGTATATAAATATATAATACACATATTATTTAACTCAAGATGCAGCCACATATTGCAACTCACCTGAGAAAGGCTGGTAGCCAGAAAATGAATGATTTAACCTAAACCGATCATCTCTTTGAAGTGCCTGCAAATAAGAAAAACCTGTAAGATCACTGCCTTCAGTTGAAAGTAATTGTAATCTTGATCACAGAAAGCCAATACTCAAAACCAAAACCTTAGATGCCAAATACCAACTCACCACTTTTGGCAATCTCTGATTTTCGTGAAAAATTCTATCAGGTGGTATAGCACTCTCAACCTTAGGGAAAAAAGAAGGATGGTGAGGTCGATGCTTCTCAATGAGAGTTGTTTCTGAATCTAAAGGATACTCCTTGGGTATCGTCCGGTTCATTTGTCTTGGGCTTATCTCCTCCTCTACCGGATACCAGCCACCACGTGATTGTGCCCGTGGAACTGGCACTTGCAGTGGAGGTCTGACTGGAAACGGAGGTTCACTTGATGTATGCTCTCTAGTATCTTGCCCATGCTGCAATATGAGAAGCCGCCTCCTTGTATCAGGATCTAATTCAGATTCTGGTACCTCCCCTTCTTCTCTAGCTGGAGAACTATGCACACTTGGTTCTGGAGGGACAACAGCACCTAGAGGCCTAACTAAGGAAGATGTCTGAGGAAACTGTGTACTGGGAAATGGAACTATTGACGCTTGAGGAATTGGCAACGGAACTGAATTAGAAGAAGATGCCATGGTGAACTGGAGAGGAGCCAACCTTGGATCTATATTGGCAACCACTGTGGCAACTGCTGGAGAAGCTGTAACAGCTTCCTGCATAAGAAAACAAGTGGGTATTAGACAAAGTTAATAATGATGTGAATTAACATATGCAAGGTATAAAATTCTCCTTGATAAATTTAAAGACCAATTAATCAAACAATTATACTTCCTTGTGTGAACATTTTGACAGCCTATAAACATTGGCACCACAGAAATCAAACACAAATTTCTTTACTATGATTTTTAAGAGTTACAGCACAATAATTTAATTTACCTTCAGTCGTTTTTCAACCTCAACATCTGCCATGCCATCAAAAGCAAGTGTGTCTCTATTTGAAACTGATGTATCATCCTGAATAGCACAAATGCGCATATTAAAGACAGTGGAGAAGCTAGCCACACCAAATACCCGAGATAAATGATAAAGAAAAGGAAATGGGCATAGTCAATACTAACCTCTGAAACCAAATAGTTGCTCACGTCCGGAGGAGAAGGAATATCTCTCAAATCATCTTCATATGCAACACCAGGAATCTTTTGCAGAAGACCATCATCGAATTCCCTATTAGAAAGTTTCAACATCACACAAGATAAATATAAAAACGAATGTCTTAAATAGAAGCACACATTACTATATTAGATTAGACGCTTAATTTCTCAAGAGATAATGGAAGTTCTCATTTGACAGGGGAAGTTCTCATTTAACAGGTATCAAGTGGATAAATATTCAAACTACATAACAAAGGTACAGCAATATTCTTACTTGAAAAAGCCACCCCTGATATTGCATGCAACATTTCTTGCGACACACAGCACAGGTACAGCATTATTTGCCTACATCATAAGGAGTTAATGATGAGTACATGTCATGGAAACACTTGGTAGACTGAAGTGTGCATCTGTTGGTGTGTGGATTTCTGCAAAAGTTTAGTTTCAAACTATGTAGCCAAAAAATAACTTTTTACTTCAGCTTGAGGAGCATAGTATGGAGCAAATGCAGGAACAACATGCACACGAGGTTGATCCTTCTCGTCCCAAACTTTCAAGCGATCATCAATCACCAATGCCATCTTAGGATCACATATTCCATTTTGAAAGACATTGAATAATGACTTCCTTAAACCTATCAAATCAAAGGAAAGAGTAATGGGTAATGCTACGAAATATATAATACTTCTCAATATTGCAAGCAAAACTTCATAAAAAAAGGTGACAGCATCAGAATCTATGAATTTATAAACCCGTATCATTGAACAGCTGAAGAAAAAGTGGAAGCCATCTGAAGATGAGAACAATGCACATTGAAACTCACCAGACTTGACACAAACAATGCGATCCAGTAACTCTTTTGAGTTTATCAAATTCGAGTCAGGATCAAGAAGTCTCCACATTTCTAAAGCGTAATCTCTTTCAGCCATAGTGCAAACATATACTTCGAATCGCTTTCGCCCTCTAGCAGTCAAATAACTTCGAAGGTCCTCCCATGCAGGCCTCAACCTCACAAGAACACTAGTATCGCGATTCTACAGGGACAAAGTTTATGAATCACTTGAACAGACAGCATATATTCAAGAATCTAATTGTTTAGTGTGTTATTGTGCAAAGCTGTTTGTGAGGAAACAAAACAGTGCAAAGCTTGAAAAGGTGCCTCAACATCAAGTAGATCCATATTGACAAAAATATACCGAGTCCAGGATTTAAGTAGCACCCTTTGCACTTTTAGGAGATAAAGAAAGAAGCAAACCTTTAAACATGTGAGACATATATTTGCAGTGTGTAGCAATTAGGAAATCAACACGAGAGTATGAGAAGTAAGGGTATGGTAAAGAAGAACACGTAAACAGAGGGTTCTAGCTCATAATGCTCCAGAAATGATACTACTTACCAATGGATTGATACGAGTTAGAATAATGTTTTTATCTTGTAACCGTATAAGAGGGCGAACAATTGTAGGATAGCTGTCAGACAAGGCAGGAATGATCTCAGACTGAGTCGTGAACACTTTCCCATTATTATCCTTAACCTGATCATTCTCAACATATTGCTTCAATATATTTTTGTCCTCTTGATAACGCTTAACTTCTGATAGTATACCAGAAAGCCGTTGTGGGTCAACCTCAGTATTCAATTTCCGCTGTAGGGCCTCGATTCTATCTTCAAAGGATCGCATAGTATTTGCAACTATGAGTGTTTCATCAAGATCAAACACAATACCAAGACATCTAAGATTCAGCATGACGAGACAAGAATCATATAGACCCGATGCAACATTAAATCCCCAGAAACATGGATATCTGTCATTATTCCTCGAGTACATGGCAACCAAATGGAGCTCCTGACCTCCTCCTAGTGCCATAACCGCAGTCTGTCAACATCATATACAAATATATAAACATTAAGCATGAAATCATAGAGAAGTAAGGAAATCTACACCTGAATAAACATAAGTAAACATGATTCAGGAATAATAATAATAATAATGGTTAAGGAAAACAGGCTAACGATTTGAGACAGCAGAACATGGATAAATATACAACAGGGGATTAAAGGATAGCCATCTACTGTATCACAAAGTTGCATCATCATATACATGAAAAGAGGCAAGTGATTTTTAAAAGTGTTATTCCCAAAATACCTAAATCAGTTGTGGTTATTGTATATCTAGGCTCTAGCATCATCTATTCACCACATACCAATAAAAGAACCGCAAATATGCAGCACCTGGACCATATCCAACAAATAGAGAAAGTGCAAAATGCAGGGATAATTAGCTATAAAATAATCTGGAGTTCTTCAGTTCGGCCCTTGATAGAGCCAGTAACAACATGCAAACAATTAGACGGCATAAAATCAGTTCAATAATTGGTTATGCAACAGTGCAGAGTTCTCTAAGTATCTTCCCGAAAATGACCTTACAGACAAAATATCCTTAATTCCACCTTTCACCTAGCTACATACATCTTCTTTGTGTAAATATCTTCCTTATCAAGACTGTCAACAGGAAAAACAGTCACAGATATCGAATGCTTTATCAGCAAACAAGATCGATCCAGTAAACTACTTGCATTACCTCTGAGCAAATATTTAGCAGCAGATGTAAGGTAACTTTAAAGTTTATAAAAATTGGAGCACACAAAATATTCCACGCCGCATTATAAAATCTGGAGCAATTTTGTCCCATAACTGGCTTTTTTGAAAGTGTCAAAAAGAGTGCTGCTAACTCTTAAAACCAGTATCATCTAGAGCAGGCACACACACTGACACAAGTACTACTTAAGCAAACCACATCAATTACCAGACTAAGATTAACAGCAAATAACCCTAACAGAGTCGTCATATAGGTCGTATAATCAGGTACCCACTTCAATAAGTAGGCTGAAAATCAGTCCAAGTCAAGTTCTACAAGAAGAGTCACACGTTTGGGTGCAAATTTATTCAGGCAAACCTGCATATTAGAATCCAAAAATAACTGGGTGAATGAAATTATTAACTATCCAGTGTAATGTTTATACAGGTCCATGTCCAATCTGTGCATAGTCCACTGGAATATCAATAGCTTCCATTTTTCTCTCTTTTGGATTCTGTTAAAGCTGAACATTAGTTATAAGGAAAGGGAAGGGTTTTTCTGTAGCTCATTTTAATTAAATGTCAAGTTCTTGTTGCTATACCTTGTTCTCTCGAGCACAGGAACTGTGCAACAGATGGAGCGGCGAGTCCTGTGACTGGGAGGACTTGGATGCCATTTTGAAGCAAACACCACTAGAAGTAATGGAATGGAGCACTGCAAGTGGAGGACACCTCTCACTCTTGTCTGAGAAGTGGCTTATCCTGATTTCCTTCACATCATCGGCTGAGAAGATTGTCGCTTGTTCGTGTAGTTGTGGTTGTGAGTATGGGTATATCTCTACTTCCCCGAGAAATTCCTCCCCTTGAAACACCACAACTGTCCTAAACATATTTTCTCGCGAGCCAAACGGACTAAAAAAGAAAACTTTTTCCTGTCTCTTCCCCTTCCCGTCAAAACCCAGGTCCTTGGCTCCGATTGTCCATCAAATCCACGAAAATGAACAGATTTTAAACAAAAATCAAGGTCAGAAATGCTTAAGATATGATCCGGTTTTTGCAAATTAAAAGTTCGGAGGAGAGCAATTAGGGTTTTTCGTTCTGAGAATTATCGGTGATGGCGGAGGCAGAATCCCTTTCCTGAGCGATCAGTTGACGGATCGATGGAACGATCCGTCGCAGTGGCTAGGGTTTGATTAGATCTGTTCTTAGGGTTTGAAGATGGAGCGAGCAGAAGAAACCCTAGATTTAGATTAGATTAGATCGGAGAAAGTGAAAGGTCAAAACAGTACGCGCATATTTGCCTATTTGCTTTAGCCTACGCAATCAAGATGAGTCGAGTCGAGTTTCGTTTCATGTATTATTATAATATAATAATACGTGAATGCTGAATAAATAAAAATTCCAGATATTATTTTTGGGGAAATATTTTCGCTTTTTTTGCATAATAATAACAGGTGTCAGGTGCATTATGGAGCGTACGGGTTGTCGTTGTAGCCAATCGTTTTTTTTTCCATTTTGAAAAAAATTCATGAACTCCAATTAACTGGTAGTTGTTTTGCACCTCGTAACTAAAAAATTTAGGTTTTAAGACCCGTAAGTATATTCTTTTTTTTAGAGAGAATTATATTCTATTATTATTACACTTAATAATTAATTTAAGATAATGTTCGACCCAAAATCTTAAATCTTTAAAATCATTATACAATAATTGTGATCTTAATTCAAAAAAAAAAACTCAAATCTCTAAAAATGTTTCTGATTATCACATCAATACAATTTTTCAATATTTATTTTGTGTGACATTTTTCAATATCTTAATACCCAAAATATATTAATTTTCATATATTATGATTAATATAATTAATAAGTTATTATAATATTCAATTCAATAAATTATTATAATAAATATGTGTTATATTTAATTTTTTAAATAAATTATAATTATTTTTATGTTTTTTCATAAAAATATTAAATTAAATTAAACCCAAAAATAAAATTATATTTATGAAAATATTGAAAAATAACACATCTTTATGAATATCTTATTTTTTATTTAATTATTTTTATTTTCTAAATTAATAATTTAAAGATTAAGAAATGAATTAAATGTTAAAATTCCTAGATACTAAACAAACAAAATCATTGGTCCAATGGTTAATTTCTTAGATTATTACCTGTAAGTTGTAAGTCAGGTTCAAGTTTTGGTAAGGACAACAATAGATGGGGTATCATTGTAGCTGGGCTGTAAAAATGGGATGGTGTTTTAAGACTCGAGTTTGAATTGAAAGTCCCCAAATCTTTAAAAGCATGGTAATTTTTAGGGCTATGGTTAGAGTTAGGGG
>JAYMTP010002963.1:0-18169 GCA_036897365.1 Geranium brycei
GCGTGACATTACACTCTCAATGTTGAACATTACACTTCCACGTGTCGCGCGCTGTTTTAATCCGCGCTAAATGAGCGGCTCACACGTGTTCGTTCTGTTTGGACATATAGAAGATTTGTAGTGGAGTGTGCCCCTATATATATATAGGGATGCGTTCCATTGAGAACATCCAATTTACGTTAGAACACGTTCTAACGAAAGGGTTTGGTTTGGTTCTCAATGGATTTACTCTCTCAAGTTGCCACGTCGCAACACATTCGAAGAGATTTTATCATTCTTATTTTCTAAAATTTTGTTATTGAGGAGAAAATGACAATTAAATATGATGAAAATGAAGTGAAGATCCCTTAACTAAACACCGTTTGCACTTACATTCTTTGAAGGGAAAATGACGTTTTTGTACACCTAATTATATCAAAATTTTCCTTTCATACCATCTCCTAAATTATTTTTTTCCCTTTTTCAGCACTTCAACTATCATTTTGGGACAATCTTCTCTTAAAATACCAAAAATACTTAAACTACCCCTGAGATTGAACTGGTCTAAGAAACCAGAATTGAACTGGTTCAATTTTGAAATCGAGAAATTGTCCAACAGTGAAATTTTGAGTGTCGGATCAACCACCTCTCAAAGGATTGGAGAGTCTCTCCAAATAATCTTGGTGGCCTTATGAGGGTCGTGAGGAAGGAAACAACCATGTGAAATTCAACCGAAATACCAGTAGGAAAGACAGCTCAGCTCATTGACAATGACGGCAAATAGGAGCTCACTCACTCATTGGAAAATTGGAAGATGTGAGCTCGGAAAAATGGATCTTGCTTGCCGGGAAAAAATGGAGCTTACTTGCCGGAAAAGTGGAAGAGGTGAGCTCGAAAAAATGGAGCTCACTCGCCGGAAAAATGGATGATGTGAGCTCGAAAAAATGGAGCTCACTCGCCGAAAAAATGGATGAGGTAAGCTCGAAAAAAATGGAGCTCACTCACCGAAAAAAATGGAGCTCGCTAGTCGGAGAAAAATGGAAGAGGTGAGCTCGAAAAAATGAAACTCACTCGCCGAAAACGAGGTGGTTAGAGAGAGGTTGAAGAAGAGGGTATAATTGTAATTTCATATTAATCAAATTCTGGTTTGATCTTTTCGCTGGACTGGGCTAATCCAGAGACTGTTGAAATTGAGCTGATTCAATTTCAGGGGTACTTTTGGTATTTTAGGGGTAGATTGTCCCAAAATAATAGTTAGGGTATGAAAGTGAAAAGGTGATATAGTTAGGTGTACAAAACTGTCATTTTCCCTTCTTTAACTAAAATCTTAACTTTTAAACTTTATCAGGTATTTCGTTCTCACTTAACTTAATATTGTTATGTTTGTGTTAAAAGACATTTTTGGCCTTGATATTTTATTGAAATTTTTTTCGTTGTTTGGTGTTACGCAATGACAACACACTAGAGTTTCTCGAAGCACTTGGTCGATTTGATGTTGTTTAAGTAGAGGCTTTAACATGGAGGTGGAGCCCAAAGCGCCAGTGACTAGTGGTGTAAAGGGGGCGAATCGAACCTCTCCTCGTAAAAAAAGTGTTCAGCTTGAGGTCATCTCATTTATTACACGAGCCCAACTTTTAGCTCGAATTCGACTCGATCTCGATTATAATAAGTGAAACGAAAATTTAACAGATCGAGCGTGAGCGGCTCGTTAAAAGCTCGGCTCTTTCACAACTCTAGCCATAACCAAACTAGTCGTGAAGAGCATGGACGATCGGTCGTCAGCCATATAGATTGCTTAAACAAGACATAGAATGTAAGAGGATTTGCTTAAAATACACATATGCGAGACTGATGATAGTTTCTTTTGATTTTTAATTTTATTTTATTCAAAGAGCAAGTTTTCATTTAAAATAATATGTTCATTATGTGCAAATCACATGTCATCATCTTGTCTTAAAAGTTAACAAGATTAGGTTAAGTGAGATAAAGAAATATCTAAATGAGTTAAAATTTAAGATTTTAGTTAAGAGGGTGTAGGTCTAAACAATGTTTAGTTAAGAGGGTTTGGGTGTCATTTTTCTTTAAATATATTTAATTATGGTACATCTTTGACCAAATATTAAAAGGGAAGTATTTTGATTGTACGATTTTAGTTTGATGTATTTACGTGACAAACTACAATAAATTGTTTAAATGATGTTCAATTATCTATTTGATGTCCAGATAACAAAAATCTCCTCACTCGATGAGAACCTAGTGTCTCTAATTTGATGGGTAAGAAATGCAAATCACCGTCTTGTTGTTATCTTTAATAAAGAGAAAAATCTCCAAACATGACGGGAACCTGGTGTCCTCAATTAGCGGGTTGGTAGGAATGTCAAAAATACATGAACTCGACGATGATTCAGTATCTCTGATCCAATATGATTGGGGAAGAGAATCATTACATCCACCATGAACTTGCATCATCATCATTATGTAAAAAGGTAAGAAGTCTCGAACTCGATAGGAACCCGTTATTTCAAGTTAGAGAGTTTCGAAACAAAGGAAATTATTCGTAAATACGCAATAGTTGTAAAGGAAGAACATGTGATTATCTTTTATGGATGAAAGTTTGGCCAATAGAGTAGGTCAAGGAACATTGGTGCACCAGATAATTGAGAAATCCAAATAACACATTTATTTATTCACATTTAACAAAGAAAAGTTTAGGGTTTTAAACAATTTATTAATCCGTAATAAATTTAGGGAAAATGACACTTAAACTCTCTTAACTAAATAATCTGCACACCTACACCCATTTAATTAAAAACTTAATTTTTAAACCTTCTCAACTAATTTGTTATCTCACTTAACTTAACATATTTAGTTTTGAGACAAAAATACAATTTTGTTCTTGATATTTTATCAAAATTTTAAATAATTGTCATTGTTTGGTGTTAGTAAACAACAACACACCAAAAGCTTCTCGGAGCACTTGATTGGTTTAATGTCCTTTGAGTATAGTCCCTATCGCGGAGGTGGAGCCCGAAGCGGCAATGTCTAGGGATGTAAACAAGGTGAATCGAACCTCAATTCAGCTACACTCGACTCGGCTCATGAAAAAAGTATTCGACTTTAATATTAAATGAGTCGGGTCATGAGCCTATCAAGCCTTAAAATCTAAGGCTTGAGCTCAGCTCTTTTATTAAATTGGCTCAACTTGGAGCTCAATTCGAACTCGATTATAACAAGACCGAAACGAAAATTTGACAAATCGCGAGCATGAGCGACTTGTTGAAAGTTCGCCTTGTTTGCAACTCTAGTCATGACATGACCAAGATAGTCGTGAAGAAAATAGACCATCGACCGTCAACCATGTTATAAATTATTTAAACAAGACATAGAAGGTAAGAACATTTGCTTAAAAAACACAGATGCGAGAAAGAGGATGTATTTCTTTTTATTTTTTATTTAGTTGTATTCAAAGGGTAATTTTGTCAACTAAAAAAATAAGTCCATAATGTACTACTCACATGCCATCATTTTGACTTGAAAATTAACGGTGCTAGGTTAAGTGAGATGACGAAATACTTAAGAATGTTTTAAAATTAACATTTTAGTTAAGAGGGTGTAGGTGCCATCTTTTCTTAAACATATTTACTTATGGTACATCTTTGACTAAAAATTAAAGTTACATTTGATTGTACATTTTTAGTCTGATGTATTTATGTGACAAACTACGATAAATTGTTTAAGCGATGTTCTACCTTCTATTTCAGACCACGATAACAAAAATCTCCTCACTCAATAACAACAACAAAGTGTCTCTGATCTAATGGGTAGGAACAGTCGTCATTTTATAGATAAACAAAAATCTCCGAACATGAAGAGGACCCGATGTCCTCAATCAACGGGTAGGTATGAATGACAAAAATACATGAACTCGACGATGACTCGGTATCTCTGATCCAACATGATTGGGGCGAGAATCATTACATCCACCATCCCTTAGACAAAAATTCTCAAACTCTTAAACAATTTATTAAATCGTATTAAATTTATCAAACAACTAGTAAAATTAAAAACATCTGTATTAACCAAACTTGCAATACTCTATATCACAGAAATATTAACAAATGAGGTCCTTATATTTGATTTATCATAATGCCTCTTAACATAAACAATTTCGATCTTACATATAGAATTATCAACCCTAATGAGCTGAGCCAATCCGACCCCACCTCACGCCTCTCTGCTCCATGACCTGGAAGCTCAAGGAAGATGAGGCACGAGGACACCAACGGCTATCTACAATGGCTATCAAACCCAAAACAACGACGCATAACTTTGACCTTCCAAAGACTACTAAACCCTTACCACCAACTGGTACTGCCTACTACCCTTCCACTTCACACAAACTCTCTTCTTCATTTGGATTCCTGACACATTCCCATGAAATTGTTATTCCAGAAAGTCAGTATATGAATAACCGTGAATTATTTGAAAGGTCAGAAGTATAACAAACTATATAAGAACCTCATTAATTAAAAGTCGTAGGCGTCGAAAACATATATTTATAACTGAATGAAAATGACACAATTTTATTGATTTGAACTTAAAATCTGAAACATGTAAGCACCTTGTCACTGAAAATTTTCAAAATCGATCACTAGTCAAACATTAGCCAACAACTATAACAATGGCAGATAGGCCCATAAATTTATTTTAGGCATGACCAGACCAGAGATGTGTATTTTTTTTATTTGTTAAATTTACTACAATATATACCGAAATTCAGTAGCTAACTTTGAATCATACTATAACTGATTTATTCAGCTTTCATTAGAATAATAATTGTCGTGAAAAAAAATAAGGAACCCGCAGTTGCACCAACAGACACAATGGTATTGATGACTACATAAGTTCACATAAGGAAAAAAAAGCAAGTAGATTACAGATAAAATTGACGTGTAAGAACAGCTAACTCTTCATTATATGAATATTTAAGAGTAAAATACTACAATTACCATAATTTTGTATTAGTTAAGCACAATATTCCTGCTTAAATTAGACTAATAGAAATAAGGTAAGATCAGTTGTAATTATGTAATAGTATATAATATCTGTTTTTTCCTTAACTACTATTTTCAGAATTCATGTTTACACAGGAATATGATGAATAGGAGGTTCAATGAGTCACACTCGTAAACTTGACAGGAAGAGAAATTGAATGAGCCTCAGTAAACGAAGCAGTAAAATAACATAGAAATTAAATGTATTGGCTTCAACAGCATAACATTTGCAATCACTATGAGAGATATGCACTTACTGAACAATGAGGAATTGAGCCACTTCTATGTGATTACTATCAGCACTCCTAAACGAACAATTGATCGCACTGTTAGTAGCATATAATTAACTGAGATCTTCAACTTTGTAAAATATAGTAAAAAACTTAATTTGAAAATTGAGAAACAGCGATGCTGAAAACCAGAAGCACTTTTTATTCCAAGGATAAGTTATCAGTAATATATCTTTTGAATTGCTTACCCGGATGTGGCACTCCATACATCAATGTTACCTCCGAGCATAACCTTGAGAGGAACAAGACTTGGCTTGATGGAAATTGCTTCACAAGTTGATAAACCACTATAGATCCTCTTGACGGTTCCCGTACTTGGATTATAACAAACTACTTTATGATCACGGTTTAACATGATCATTTTCCTATTTCGCAAATACTTGACCAGTTCATAACATTCCCTCAACATGGAAATTGCTTTCTTCCAGGAACTCTGAACACCATATTTTTTCATCACCCACACGTCAAAATAATCGCCACCGAAATCAGTCATGTGAAGACAATCACCAAGTACAGACAGTCGGGACAACTGACCAATATTCATTCCCATATACCTAAGGGGAGGTGGGTTTATCGTACCAAACTGCTCTGTGTCAAAATCGAAAGTAACTACATCATCATCGAAGCTATCCAAACACCAGTGAGCAGCTCCTTCGTAGAATATAGGCTTTCTTGCCAAACGTAGACGGTCGGGGCAATTAGCAACAGTCCTCCACGCCCCACTTTCACCAAAGGTGTATATCTCAGCCATCATGAAATTAAGGATAGGAGGTAGAAAGAGCTTAAACCTATTATCTTTAGGGCTGAACCCTAATCCATAAGATACACTATAAATTTTAGGGCTGAACCCTAATCCATAAGATACACTATAAATTTTATAAGTCTTGTCCTTCCTATCAGGGCCAGGAATCGTAACATACTCACCAGTAAAAGGATTGCAAATAACAACACACCTATGGCGATAGAGTCCACAAAAGCACACTAACCCATTGCAAGTGTTGACCAGAGTGAGGTTGCTCTCATGGTCTCCAAAATCAAGATCATCTATGGGTCTGACCCTAAAACTTGGGAGGTCAAGCATAGCACTAACCTTCATATCAACATCAGAAGAATCATCATCCTGAAACACAGGGTCAGCAATGTAGAGGGTCGATAAAGGTGAGTGTTCCAGGTTCCATTTACGGAACAAGAGCTCGGTGGGTGCTCTGGTCGAGTACAGTTCCTTGAAATAGGGTTCGGAAACGAGCTTGAGAAGTGATTTACAAACGCACCTGACGGCCATTACGGCCTTGATCGGCAATCTGAGGAAAATGTCCATCAGAATGGGGCTGGGAAGATTCGCCATGGACGGAGAAGATAAATTTCTTGCCTGATTTCCCTTGCGAGGACGATCCATGGTGAGTGATTTGGTGAAAACCAGCAACAACTGACAAAGGCGAAGGTTAGGGTTTCTGTGAACTACTCATCTTCTCTGGTGGAATACACGAAAGAAAGTGACACTCACTCAACTTTATGAAAGTGCGTTTTTACAGTTTGATTTCTTCATGTGATAAACTCAGAGAAAAGTTGTTTAAGATGTTCAAATTTTTATCTAAAGTCGGAATGACAAAAAATTTCGTATTTGATGGAAATTTTGTGTCTTCAATTTGACGGGTAAGAAATAGAGATTACTCGTATTGTTGTCATCTTAGTGTCCTTAAACAGCGGGTACATGGGGATGACAAAAATACCTAAACCCGACAGTAACTAGGTGTCTTTTATTCTACATGGTTGGGAGCGGGAATCATTATATCTATTCATACCGCTTCGTGGACATCTTATAGAGAGGCAAAAATTCTCGAACTTGACGAAAATTCGATATCCCAATTTAAGGGAAGGAAATGGTTGTAAACACGTGAGAGTTTTTTATTTTGATCGGCAAATTGTATCAAGATTTGGGCTCGACTATACTATGATGAAGCAAGACAGCACCAAACTTGTGATTCTTAAAATTATTGTATCAATAACGAGCTCAAGACACACCCTTATGTAAAAATGGCTCAATATTGTCACTTGACTCCCACATGGAGAGAGAGGTCCAACCGAAGTTGGAAACAAATGCGAGATACCGCAACGTGACTCGAACTCAGGACCTTCAGACCCAAGTTCAAGTGTTTAACCAATTAAACACGTGAGAGTTGTTAAAGTAGAGAATGAGATTATCTTTTAGGGAAAACTGTAATTCCTATCCGTGTATATTAGATACATATTGCAATTCCTATCCTTTATACTATTTGTGTGGCAATTCCTACCATCTACCTATTAATGGTGGCTTCTATTTTATAGTTGAAGCACTACTGGAGATTGCATCCTAGTCGGCAGGACTTTGAAACGTCTCGTCGGCTAGGTTTGACCTTTCCGGCGAGACAAACATCTCGCAGGCTAGGTTGCACCATCCCGACGAATAAAAGACAGTAAAGGATAGTTTTTGCTCCTAACAAAAAACATGGATAGGAATTGCAATATACATCCAATACACATAGGAATTGCATTTTTCCCTATCTTTTATGGATGAGAAAGTTTGGCCAAGAGAATAGGTCAAGAAATGATATATTACAGTGATGTGCACTGAGATTTTGTGAAATCCAAATAGCCACAAAAAGTAGTAACATATGTCTTGCCAAACTTGCAATTCTTCATATCTCAGAAATATTACATAAACAATTTCCATCTTGCATACAGAACTTTCAACCTCAATGAGCTGAACCAAATCCTCTACAACACCCAAAACCCTAATGAAAACGACGCTATATATCTATACCGACAAGGACCCAACCTCACGCCTGCTCCACAACCTGGAAGCTCAGAGAAGGCAAGGACAATCACGTGTCTGGCACGAGGACGCCAACAGCAATCTACAACCGCTATCAAACCCAAAACACCAAAACGATGACGCACAACTTTAACCCACCAACAAGACTATTAAACTCTAACTACTATCCTTCCTCTTCATGCAAGCTCTCTCTTCTTCATTTGGATTCCTGACACATTCCTACGAAATTGATATTCCAGAAAGTTAGTTAGTACGCATAGAAGGAAATTGTAACCAAGGAATATCCAATCACTTGGAAAATTGATCATTAATCATACATTAGCCGACAACTATAACAAAGGCACCTGCACCCATAATTTTAGTCATGACCAGAGATGTGTATTTTTTTATTGACTTTCCTACAATATATACAGAAATTCAGTAGCTAAATAGCCTAAATTTGAATCAAATTAAAAACTCAGTTATTCAGCTTTTATTAGAACAGTAACTGCAGTGAACAAAAATAAAGAACCCGGAATTGCACCAACAGCCAATGGTATCGAATAATTGCATAAACAGTGAGATAGGGTTGGGGGTTTATATAAGCAAAGAAAGGCAAGCATATTGTATATAAAATTGATATGCAAAAACAAACTCTTTGTTATATGAATATATAAGAGTAAGATACTACGATTACCATAATTTGCTTATTAGTTGAACACAGATTCTGCTTAAATTAGATTGATAGTACTAATAAGGTAAGAACAGTAATTAGATTACAGTTGTAATTATGTAATGTAACACTTTAATTATATAATAAATGTACTTTCCTTGAAAACTATTTTCAATTGTTCTAAAAAATCTCCAACCAGTCCAGTTAGTCCCTGATTGATCTCCTATTGATTCTCTATTAGTCCAATTAATTCCAAATTAGTCTCCGATTAGACCTCGAGACCCTATCCATCTGACTAGCGCACAGTGTCTTCAGAATCCCATTTCAAGAGAAATATGATGATTCACAGAGTCACACACACTCATAAACTTGACAGTAAGAGATTTTGGATGTGTCTCAGTAAACAAAACAGGAAAATAACATAGAAATGAAATGTATTGGCTTCAACACGACAAATCCAACTTCTGCGATCACTATGAGAGATATGAACTTGCTGAACTTGTCCATCAACGATGAATTGTAGCCACTTCTATGTGATTACTATGAGCACTCCTAAACGAACAGTTTCAAGAACTATTAGTAGCATAAAAATTAAAATCTGACGCCTTAAATCATATGAACAGATAAACAGATAAAGTTTACACAATGGTGCAGTGATAGAGAAAAACCAACCTTTTTTCTGAAGTATCCTTCTAGTTACAGGCTTACAGCAATCACAACAACCAAGCCATTTCTATATAATTAATGGTGTAGTGAAATAAATGAATAATTATGCCAAAACTAACTGAGATCTTCAACTTTGTAAAACGCGGTAAAAAACTTTATTTCAAAAATGAGAAGCAGCGATGAAGAAAACCAGAAGCACTTTTTATTCCAAAGATAAGTTATCAGTAATATATCTTTTGAAGTGCTTACCCGAATTTGGCAGTTAGCACTCCATACATTCATGCTATCTCCGAGCATGACCTTTAGAGGAACAAGACTTGGCTTGATGGAAATTGTTTCACAAGCTGATAAACAACTATTGATCCTCTTGACAGTTCCCGTACTCGAATCATAACACACTACTTTACGATGACAATTTAACATGATTATTTTCCTATTTGGCAAATACTTAACTGGTTCATACCATTCCCTCGACATGGAAATTGCTTTCTCCCAAGAACTCTGAACACCATATTCTTTCATCTTCCATACTTCAAAAGACTGTCCAATGAAACCATTCATGTGAAGACAATCACCAAGTACACACAATCGGGACAACCCCAGCATCATTTATTTCCGAAAACCCAAAGGGAGGTGGGTTTATTGTACCAAACTGCTCTGTGTCAAAATCAAAAGTAAGTACATCACCGAATCTATCCCAATACCAGTAAGCGACTCCTTTATAGAATGTAGGATTTGTTGCCAAATGTGGACGATTAGGGCAATTAGCAAGAGTCTTCCACGTACCACTTTCACCAAATGTGTATATCTCATTAATCGTGAAATTACCATAACCATTCCTCATTTGAAGCAGCCGCAGGAGCTTAAACCTATTATCTTTAGGGCTGAACCCTAATCCATAAGATGCACTACAAATTTCAAAAGTCTTGTCCTTCCTATCAGGGCCAGGAATCGTAACATACTCACCAGTAAAAGGATTACAAATAACAGCACACCTATTGCAATGAGGTCCACAATAGCACACCAACCCATTGCAGGTATTGACCAGAGTGAGTTTGCTCTCAGTGTCTCCAAAATTAAGATCATTTCTGGGACTAAAGCTAAATTTAGGGAGGTCAAACATGACACTAACCTTCATATCAACAGAAGAAGAACCATCCTGCAACACAGGGACAGCAATGTAGAGGATCGATAAGGGTAAGTGTTTTGGGTTCCACTTACGAAACAAGAGCTCGGTGGGTGCTCTGGTCGAGTACTGTTCCTTGAAATAGGGTTCTGAAACGAGCTTGAGAAGCGATTTACAAACGCACCTGACGGTGATTACGGCCTTGATTGGCAATCTGAGGAAAATGTCCATCAGAATGTGGCTAGGAAGATTCGCCATGGTCGGAGAAAATACAGATTCATCTACATTTCTTGCCTGCTTTCTCTTCCGAGGACGATCCATGGCGAGTGATTTGGGGAAAACCAGCAGAGGTGAAGGTTAGGGTTTTTCTGAACTACTATTCAAATTTCAAATGTAAACTCAGGTAAAATGACACTTTTGTACACCTAAAAATATACAATTCTCACTTTCATACCTTACTTTTTTTTTCAATACCTAAATTTTATTTTGAAACAATCTATTCCTAAAATACTAAAAATACTTAAACTACCTCTAAAATTGAACCAAAATTAAATCTAGTCTAATGGAGAGAACCGGCCTAATTTTAGTATTGTTGAAAATACCAAAATGCCATTAAATCAATTTTAAATTTTCAAAACCTACCCCAACTCTCTCCTCCCATCTCTTTCCACCTCCCCCCTCTCTCCTCCCATCTTTCTCGTGGAGACAATTCCCGATTTGTTCCTGTAACGATTCCAGAACAATTACTTGTTGCCCAATAGATGGGGAAGGAAGAGATTGAGATTACGAGCCTCAATGGCCATGGAAATCAGAAACAGAGACTCTCAATCTCCTTCTTTATACTCAATCAAATATCCTCTGTTTCTGTAAATAGTTTGGGTTTTGGTATTATGTTGTGTTCTTGAGAGGTGGACGAAGAGAGAACGAGTAAAAGGCATGCAATAGAGGTGAGGTTTATTTAGGGTTTGGTTCGGTTGAGAGATAAATATAAAAAAAATTCATTTATCTATAAATAAAATACTCGAGGAGAGAGAGAAAAAAAAATAAAGGAGGTGGCGAATGAGAGGACGGAGGCGAGGGTGAGGAAGAGGAGGGGGCGGCGGAGGAGGAGGAGTCGGAGTCGGAGTCGGAGTCGGAGAGGAGGTGGAGGAGGATTGGAGGAGAGAGTTGGGGTAGGTTTTGAAAATTTGAAATTGATTTAAGGGCATTTTGGTATTTTCAACAATACCAAAATTGGGGTGGTTCTCTCAATTAGACCAGATTTAATTTTGATTCAATTTCAGGAATAGTTTAGGTATTTTCAGTATTTTAGGAGTAAATTGTCTCAAAATGAAATTCAGGGTACTGAAAAAAAGAAGAAAAAAGATAGGGTATGAAAGTGAGAATTGTGTATAGTTAGGTGTACAAAAGTGTCATTTTCCCTAAACTCAATGATCTATAATATTTTTGACATGAAACTAATGTTAACTAAAAAATAAATAATTTGACTATCCTTAACTTATATTTTGTAGCACAGTTAGTTAAAAATTTAACTGTCGGTGGGGATGATTGTGGATACACTCTTGACACAGCCGTTGAGATGATGCAATGGATGAGGCGCTCGTAGAGCTGGGAGTTGGCCTTAGCGGCTTGATCGAGGAGGGCGATGAGTTTCTCTATCTTCAAGTTGACCTCGACGGTGGATTGAGACTCCATCCAATTCGACTAGGGCTGGCACGAGCCTGGACTCGGGCTGAATCAAACCAACCAATTATCAATTTTGGAAACTGTAACCCAGAACCAATATGTTAGAAATGGTCCGGTTCTCTAGTTTAGTTTTTCGGTTCTACTCAATTGGACCCGATTAATTGTGATCATCATACATTGATTCAATTAGTGGGCAAAATTGTACAAAATTAAAAATGTTAGTTGAATTTGTGAAAAATTTGAATGTTATGACATCAGGTTAGAAATTAATTAGGACCATATGTTCCGAACCACTACTAATTTTGAATTTTGAACAATATGTTCTTAACTAATTTTGAATGTTTAGAACCACTACTGAACCGGTTTGGTTTTGCGTCAATAACCAGCTGTACTAGCAGTGCAATGGGTGAGGCACTCATAGAGCTTGGAGTTGGCCTTAGCGGCCTGATCGAGTAAGGCAATGAGTTTCTCTATCTTGAAGTTTGACCTCAACGATGGATTGGAATTCCATCCAATTCGACTAGGGCTGGGCACGGGTTTTGAAGCGGACCAAATCGAACCAACCGGTTATCAATTTTGAAAACCCTAACCCGGAACTAATGTGTTAGAAATGGTCTGGTTCTCTGGTTCTACTCAATTGGACTCGATTAATTGTGATTATCTTACACTTGTTCAATTAGTGGGTAAAATTATACAAAATTAAAAATGATAGTTCAATTTGTAGAAAATTTGAATGTTATGACATTAGGTTAAAAACTTATTAAGACCATGTGTTTGAGGTTCTGCTAATTTTGAGTTTTGAACAATATGCTTTTCACTATTTTGAATTTTGAATGTTCATACCCACTACTGAACCAGTTTGATTCTGTATTAATAACCGACTGTACTAGCAGTGCAAAACTGAACTCAAACCGATTTAAATCGGTTCTCTAATTTCAAAACCAAATCCGACCTAAAACTCACGGTTCTCGTTTCTTCGATTTTGGTTCGATTCGGAACCGGTTTAGGTAAAAAAGTGCCTACCCTTAAATTCGACAAAATAAAAAGAATGGTTGCATCATGATAATGTAACACCCTTTATTCAAAAGTAGGTTTTTTTTATTGAGTAATAATTATTTTATAAAATTTACTGTTTACCTTAAAATTAACAAAATTATTGATATGTGTTACGAGAAATAAGTGAGTAGTGATAATCATTTACTGTTTTTGTTTACCAGGGTATTATGCAAAATAGTATAGTTAATCCTAGTGAATATTAGCATATTTTTGTTTACCATGATTTTGTACAAAAACCGTATAGTTATGTGGTTTTATGCAATTTCCCCTAGTTTTTATTGTGAAATGACCTAATTAGTTGTGATTGTCTTTCGAACTTTCAAAAAATAATTATTAAAAGTAGCACTGTAAAAAATGTTAGGCGCTAATCGGTCAGAGAGAGTCTTTCAAAGACTAATCAGGGATCAATCAAAAAATAAATTGAATTAAAAAATTAATTGAGAATTATATAAGATTAATCGAATAAGTTAGAGATTTTTACAACACTAATTAAAAACAATGTATCTGATCCTTTTGCAATAAAAACTAGTTGTGTTTAAACTAACTGTAGGTAAATAGCAGATCAAACGAAGTATGGATGAATGAGAAAAAATATACTCAACTATAGGTAAAATGAAATTATTCGTTGTTTTTATAATTATAATGATTTACTTTGCTTTGCATTTAAAAAAGTTAAAATTAAAGTGTTAAAACATCTTCAGTAGGTTCCCTACAATAGCTAAAAAAGTATTGTATGGAGTGAGAAAGCAAAAGTATCACTTCAATGACAACGAGACTCACTATTAGTGTTGTAAAAAACCGTTAGGCGCTAATTTCAAAACGTAAATACTTAAATGTAGGTCAAGAAATATTAGTGCACCGTATATTTGAGAAATCCGAATAATAGGGATTTATTCAGATTTAACAAAGCAAAAGCTAGGGTTAACTTCTAAACAATTTATCAATTCGTAATAAATTTATCAAACAACTAGTAAAAGTAGTAACATCTGTAACAACCAAACTTGCAAATGAGGTCCTTAGATTTGATTTATGAGAATGCCTCTTAACATAAACAATTTTGATCTTGCATATACAATTCTCAACCCTAATGAGCTGAGCCAAATCCGACCTCACCTAACACCTCTCTGCTCCACGGCTAGGAAGCTCAGAGAAGATGAGGACGGTCCCGTGTCTGGCACGAGGACATCAACGGCTATCAAACCCAAAACGACGACACACAACTTTGACCTACCAAAGACTATTAAACCCTTACCACCAACTGGTACTGCCTACTATCCTTCTTCACGCAAAACTCTCTTCTTCATTTGGATTCCTGACACATTCCCACAAAACCGTTATTCCAGAAAGTTACTATGTGCATAACCATGAATTATTTGAAAGGTCAGAAGTACAATAAACTGTATAAGAACCTCATAGAATGAAAAGGATGCAATTTTATTGAATTGAACTGAAAATCTGCAACATGTGCGCAACTTGTCATTAGGGAATATCCCATCACTTGGAAAATCGATCACTAGTCAAACATTAGCCAACAACTTTGACAATGGCAGATGGACCCATAAATTTAGGCATGACCAAAGATGTGTATTTTTTTTTTTTTAATTTCCTACAATATATACAGATATTCAGTAGCTCAATTTGAATAATATTAAAACAGATTTATTCAGCTTCCATTAGAACAATAACTATAGTGAACAAAAATAAAGAACCCGCAGTTGCACCAACAGACACAATCGTATCGATGATTACATAAGTTTACATAAGCAAAGAAAAGCAAGTAGATTACAGATAAAATTGATGTGTAAAAACAACTAACTCTTCATTATATGGATATTTAACAGCAAAATACTACGATTGCCATAATTAAGTATTAGTTGAGCACAATATTCCTGCTTAAATTAGACTAATAGTACCATAATAAGATCAATTGTAATTATGTAATAGTTTAACTATATAATAATTGTTTTTTCCTTAACTACTATTCACAGAATTCATATTTACAGAGGAATATGATGAATAGGGGGTTCAATGAGTCACACTCATAAACTTGACAGGAAGAGAAATTCAATGTCCCTCAGTAAACGAAACAGTAAAATAACATAGAAATTAAATGTACTGGCTTCAACAGCATAACATTTGCAATCATTATGAGAGATATGAACTTACTGAACTTCTCCATCAACTAGGAATTGTAGCCACTTCTGCGTGATTATTATGAGCATTCCTAAATGAACAGTTGCTCACACTATTAGTAGCATAAAATTAACTGAGATCTTCAACTTCGTAAAGCACGATAAAAACTTTATTTGAAAAATGAGAAACAGCGATGCAGACAACCAGAAGCACTTTTTATTCCAAAGATAAGTTATCAGTAATATATCTTTTGAATTGCTTACCCGGATGTGGCACTCCATACATCAATGTTACCTCCGAGCATAACCTTGAGAGGAACAAAACTTGGCTTGATGGAAATTGCTTCACAAGTTGATAAACAACCATTGATCCTCTTGACAGTTCCTGTACTTGGATCATAACAAACCACTTTCTGATCACCATTCAACACGATAATTTCCCCATTTTGCAAATACTTAACCGGTTCATACCAATGAATCGGCATGGAAATTGCTTTCTTCCAGGAACTCCGAACACCATATTCTTTCATCGCCCATACTTCAAAAGAATGTCCAGTGAAACCAGTCATGTGAAGACAATCACCAAGTACACACAGTCGGGACGACCAACCAACATTTGATCCAATAAACTCAAAGAGGGGCGGGTTTATTGTACCAAACTGCTCCATGTCAAAATCGAAAGTAACTACATCATCGAAGCTATCCAAACACCAGTGAGCAGCTCCTTGGTAGAATATAGGTTTTCTTGCCAAACGTAGACGATCGGGGCAATTAGCAACAGTCCTCCACGCCCCACTTTCACCAAAGGTGTATATCTCAACCATCATGAAATTAACACCAGCATTCCTCAGGTTAAGCAGTCGTAAGAGCTTAAACCTATTATCTTTAGGGCTGAACCCTAATCCATAAGATACACTATAAATTTCAAAAGTCTTGTCCTTCCTATCAGGGCCAGGAATCGTAACATACTCACCAGTAAAAGGATTGCAAATAACAACACACATATGGCGATAGAGTTCTCAAAAGCGCACCAACCCGTTGCAAGTATTGACCAGAGTGAGTTTGCTCTCATGGTCCCCAAAATCAAGATCATTTATGGGTCTAACCCTGAAACTTGGGAGGTCAAGCATAGCACTAACCTGCATATCGACAGAAGAAGAATCATCATCCTGAAACACAGGGTCAGCAATGTAGAGGGTCGATGAATCCAGGTCCCATTTACGAATCAAGAGCTCGGTGGGTGCTCTGGTCGAGTACTGTTCCTTGAACGAGCTTGAGAAGAGATTTACAAACGCACCTGACGGACATGACATCGGCAATCTGAGAAAAATGTCCATCAGAATGGGGCTAGGAAGATCCGCCATGGCCGGAGAAGATACAGCTGCATCTACATTTCTTGCTTGCTTTGCCTCCCGAGGACGATCCATGGCGAGTGATTTTGGGGAAAACCAGCAAAAAGGTAAATGCTAGGGTTTGTCTGAACTATTCAAATGTTTTTCACTGAAATTGAGAACACACACATTTCTTGCCTATAAATTGGTGTAATGTGGAAGAAGAAAAACACCCTCCAAAAACTTATTTTCTTGCTGTTGTAAATTATAATAAAATAATAAACAAAATGAAAGAAACTGAACGGAGCAACATAACCCACAGTACATAGTTGAGAACTACACTCTCCATTCCCTCTTTTATTTGTTGTGTATTCGTAAGACTTCATTCTTATTCATGTATATCTCTATGTACAAAGACACTGCATATTTATAGGCAAGACTTAACCACCATGGCAAAGTAAGTGGTTGCATGTAAATGCCACATGTCAACCAAAGAGAGGTGATGCGCGTAACCAACTTGCCAAGCAAGAATAGGAGGTGGTTATCACGTCATTTTACAACACTCTCCCTTGGACACCATCAATTACATTTGACTTTATAAAGAAAAACCTGATGGGATAAAAACTGAGTAAAGAAGTGATTCGGTGATGTTTGACGTGCATAATGCTGCCTCGTTAAAAACCTTTTCAGGAAAACCTAGTGGGACAAAACCTGAATAAGTAGAAAAAAAGTGCAGCGCACAAATGTCCAAAGTATTTTCAACTTTATAACTCTTGCTCCCCTGATAGATGCTCCCCCTGATGTTGCTCCTCTTGATCGATGCTCCCCCTGATTGTTGCTTCTCATAATCGACGCTACTCCTAATAGCTGGCAATGTCACTTTATTTCGTCTGCATAGTCGAGCTGATGTCTTACATACGTTTCTTAGTAGGTGTCAAGTATTAGTGAATAAATCTGAAAGATTTTCACTTAGAAAGTACTTTCTTGATACCAATCTCAAAACTCTTTTGGAGTTTTAGTATATATCACTTTTAACGAGTTGTTCTCGAATCTATCTCTTTTAACACTCTCATACAAGTTGCATCGTAATACTGTTTCATTGGGATCTGAAATATATCATGCATCTACAACTTGATCTTGTTACAATGTCGTCTAGTCGGCTCTAAACTAAATAATGCTAGCACATTTACCGCAACTGTCATGACTGATCTTTGAACGAGAGAATGAGCATTATCTATGTAGAAACGCTTCAGGAGTTTCTGAGTTATATTTTCATTAGAAATATACTCAATCTGTAGGCCGATACATTTTCTCGAGACTTTCATATCAAATTTCTCATTTCCAATATTATGCAGTATTCTGAATCTCTTTGAAAGTCTCAACTG
>JAYMTP010002964.1:0-18168 GCA_036897365.1 Geranium brycei
TCTTGCCAGCTTGGGCTGGTGGAAATCTTTCCTTTGGCGACTCTTCCACGCAACGATTTATTATCTCACTTATCATAAGCGGTACGTCTTGCCTCTGTTGCTTATAAAATCTTTTTTCGAGGCAATCTGGAAATCGGTGAAAGATTTCAATTTCACTTTAAACTCGGTGTCCTTTAGGATTAATTAACAAACAAAAAAACAAACGATTTAAAGATCGAGTTTGTTGCCTTCCAACAATTCAACGGTATCAAATAAAATGATATAAAGTTTGATTGTTCTAATTAATTTGAAGTATATTTCGGAGTAGATACTTCAACCGACGTAGGGAATTTGGAGTTTCATGTGTTTTCTTGAGTACAAAGATTCAAACTATTTTGGATCATTTAGTTAATGTCGAAAAAGTCAAGTTTTGTATCATGTCGGAAAATTAAAACTTTGAATGATCCTAGCTAGCTTTGTCCGGAACTCATATGTTGAATTATTGAACCTCCAAAAACTCAAAAAGTTGAGCATATATAAACGAAAATAAAGAATGAGCGATAATGTATAAAGGAAATCATATTGTTTATAAATATTTTGTACAGTTTTCAGTGGCACTACGAAAAACAATATAGGTGAATTATAAAAAATAATAGTCATCCGAATTGTAATTTTCCCATTATATATTTAACTTCGAGAATATTATTCAGATAAAAATCATCTTTTATTGAGCATTCAGACCGACCCTTCTTTAGGAACCAAATCGTTCTCCAATTTTCAATATACAAGAACCAAAGCTAAACTTAATAAATATGAAATCGCGGGTTCTAACCTGTTCAGGTTCTAGTTCTAACCCATTCAGATATTAAACTTTTTAAAATATGTTTACTTATTGAGTAAGATGATTTAACACATTTATTTTTATTTAGACTGAATGAAATGAGAATTACATGTATTTTACAATTCAAAACATATTCGATTACACTGTATATTATTAATTAGTGTTAAATATCATATGAGAACGAGATTGATGTTGGAGATGTCATCACATGTACAAAATTTAACCGGTTTCGAGTCATCCAGTTATCCATAATTTTTTGTGATGACAACACGAAAAATGGACCGAAACCCTCTGAGTTGCAATTAATAGATCTGAGATCAACACACAAAACTACATTGAACCCATAGTGTCCTGTCCAGTGCGGCCAGGTTAAGAACATCGGGATCGGTTATAAATTGATCACCCCTACTTGTGGTATAAACAAATAATTCATCTCCATCAAATTAATTAATAAAATAAAATAAAAGACCGAGGTTAAATTTATTTAAATTCAAAATCACCAAAATACACGAGTTGAAGTGAGAGATTTAATTTATGAGTCTATTTTATGGACTAAACAAATGAATAAAATTTAGCAGCAGCTGAAGGAGTCAGCTTAGCTTAGCTTTGTGTTGTAAAGAAGCTAATTCACAGGTGTGAAAAGGGTTCGAAAAGAATCTTCCCCAGAAATAGGTGTGAACACAGATCGCCACAAGAATCTATTTCGCATCGTCTTCATTTTGTTACTTAGGTTCTATACTTACCGACTTCAATTTATATACATACATTAAATTAAGATTTTTAAATTAAGTTCTTAAATTTACTTTGGTGATTGACTTGTAATACTATAAAATTATATATTCTTGAAAATATAGTTTCCACCCAATATATTTTTATTTTTATAAGATTTCTTTGCTGTATATGAATATTGTGAAATTAATCCATTCAAACGTAAATAAAACCATTTTTAGCGTGTTTCCAAAATGATGTTCCAGCCGTTGAGCATCACATTTACTTATAGTGATATCGAATATTCGATCATGTTGAGACTGAAATGATTTGTGCAATATATTTCATCTTAACTAGTTGTTCAATGACAAAACATTTAGCCACACCCTATTAACTCTTGTATTATTTACCATTGGGATAATGACATTTTGTTACACCTAACTATAACGAAATGACACTTTTATACACTAACTATTTTTCTCTCTTTTTTAGTACCTTGACAATTTTTTTTGTGATAACGTAACTCTAAAATGTCTAAACTACCATTGGTTTAAGAAACCATAAATTGAATTGGTTCAATTTGGTTTATATTTAAGATGCAATTACAATTATGCCCCCAAATCTAAAATTAAATTTGAACAATTTCAAATCTGGTTTTATAAATCAAATTGGACCAATCCTATTCTGATTTCTTAAATCATGAATATTTTAGTCATTTTAGCATAGGTTGTCACAAAAAAATTGTCAAGATACTAAAAAGAAGAAAAAGTAATTAGAATATAAAAATGTAATTTCACTATAGTTAAGTGTAATAAAATGTCATTTTTCCTTTACTATTAACTGGTAAAGATATCTTATCATAAAGATATGTTATCATGTGGAATTGGTTGGTGGGTCTAATTAAGTTGGCTCCTCCTATTCCCAGTCCAAAGCTACTACTTGCCACCAACCTTCATAGTCACTCAAAAATTTATTTATTAATTATTTAATAATACACAGATAAAATCTACTTAATTAAACTAAGGAAAAAAAATGTTTGCAATTATTGAAGCTGCAGCCAAATTGCATGTGTTGCATGGTCAAGTACCAAAATTCCTTTAATTTCGAAAAGTATGTTCCACTATTTGTTTGGTGGAAAGTGAGGAAAAAGAATTATTATTATATGCATGTGCTCCTTAATTTCTTGAAATTCTTCATTTTTATTTTTGTCCTCTTATCAACTATTTTCCTGTTTATTTTGTCCTCTTTTAAAAATCCCCTACTTATATAATTTTTGTCTATATTGGTGGGTGGTCAAGATCTTGAATTGATTCGAGAGGTTTCAAACTATCTATTCTATTCATTCACACATTTACAAACTATATTGATAACTCTTCCTTTTGCATTTCATAATAAGATTTTTGCAAAGAAAATATATAAAAGGTCGAATTTAAAAATGTCACAAACTATGTGTAAACATTTTTTCGTTAATTTCTTACTTGATAAGCTCGGTTTAAATGATAAAAGTTTTACTATCATGAAAGATAAATTGATGCTTCATATCTACATATATGTGAGGAACTATGTACATATGAACTTCAAATTATTGATTTTTATTTGTCTTTTCTCTAACTATTTCATGTTTACAATATTGTTCCAATGGGTGATTGGTCAAGTAGCTCGAATTGACTTGAGATTAATCAACTCATTTATATGACTGACTGTGGAATTCACAATTTCTTAAACAATATTAGGTGGGGAATTAAATATTAATAATAATAGAGAAAATTCAAAATATAAATTTTTTTTAAAACATAAATAATAGTGATAGTGCGTATCAATAATAGGTTGCCTAATAGTGTGTATTAGTTTGGTCGTCCCTAAAAATTGAGAGAGAGATTCTTACCACTTAATAGGTTGTTGTTGGGTGTAGGGGTGTTCATCGGGTCGGATCGGGTAGACCTGGCCGAGTTTGGGTACATCCGACAAGTCTCAGTAGGGAGAGGTGTCAGGTGATTCGGGTACAACCCAACTCACCTTATGGGCCCAAAAAACCCCAATTCAAACGTTAATTCCCAAATTAAAATAAAAACCCCAAATGTAAATCCTAATCCGAACCCAAAACCCCCAATTCAAAACCCTAATCCCCAACTTGAAACCCTAATCCCCAATTAAAAATCGATTTCCCTAATTCTGAACACAAAGCCCTAATCTAAACCAAAAACCCTACATCAAAACCCTAATAATCCCCAAACCCCAAATTGATTAGGGTTTCGCCAATTCAGAACACAAAACCCCAATTTGAAAACAAAAATTGAAATCAAAACTCAAAGAAACCCGAAGTCCCGAACCCTAAACCCCAAATATGGAAAAGAGAGAAGAAGAATCAAGAACCCTAGAATAGAAACTCACACTTACCTGAGTTGCAGACATCTCGCCGGCATTGCCTGACTGTGAAGCTTCAATCTCCAGCTTCACTGGAGAGTCAAAACGTTTATGACTCCCCTCTCCATCATTGGTTGATTTATAATGGTGGAGATGAGACTCACCAACAAATCGATTCACAACGGTAACTCTGTGCAGAGATCCGTTGTGAGATGGAGGAGACAAATCTGTGGCGTGGGGGACTCGAACTTGACTGCTTGAGACGACGAGAAAGGAGAGGAGAGGACATGAGCTATTAGGATCTCAGATAGAGATAAGAGGGGAGGGTCGAATCACATTCAATGCGATGTGAGAGAGAGAACGAGGGTAAGTGAGGTCGATGTTGTCGTGAGAAGAGTGACACCTTTCAAGAAATTGACGGCTCAGATTAATCCAACTGACCGAGATAGAGGGTGGAGAAGACGCCACGTCGCCGCTTCACCTTAAGCAGCTTCAAATTTTTTTATGCATCCCACATTGGAAACAGATGAAGCAATTTTGTTGTTTATAAGCTTCAGCGTTCCATTTTTGGGCACAAACTGAAGTGGGTCGAGCCGGGCTTGTGTTGGACTGAGTGTGAGTCTGTGGGATAAATGGGTTGTCCTATTTTGTTAAGTGGGGGTCGGGTGAGTTGAGTTACTTGGTGGTTTTGTAAATCACTCATGAGTCTCGACTCACTTGAAGTCGGGTTGGGTCGAGCCAACCCAATTTTCACACGGTTTTGTCAGGTTAATCGGGTTTGGGTCGGGTTGGGCCGTCGGGTGAGTCGGGTATCAGGTAAAAATGGACAGTTTAATAAAGGTCGGCTGAGTCGGGTCGGGTTGGGTCGTCGGATGCCTTGTAACGTGCTTAATAAAGTTAAGTTATCGAAAAAAATGTAAATTAGTTGAATGAAACATGTATTTGTGAAGGCCCAGTTTAAACTTACGTGGTTAAAATTATGAAGTTTACTTCCAAAAAAATAATCAAGTTCGAAATCGGCTTTTTACCGCAGATAAAAATAATAAATCATATTCTTATTATATTAAATAAAAATGATATATTAAAAATAATTGAGTATGTTAGAAACCCAACCCACCTAAAAGCTCAAACTAATAGGTGGATCCATGAACTACTATTTAACCTAGATAACGGATTCACATCTTTCAGATGTGGTACAATAATACCCCTACTCACGTGAAAGTCAGGTTCAAAGGAACGTGGAAACGACGCGCAAAAGTGTAGGGACGACCTTTGATCCATGGGCTTTAAGCTTGAAAGAAATTGCATGAAGGTCCCTTCCAAATCTAACATAACTCTGATACCATATTAGAAAGAGTGTAAAAAATAATATTATTGATAATAATTGTGTGTTAAATATAATAGGGGAGAACTATTTATATAGGGGGATCAAACTAAATATGAAATGTAACAATTATAGGAAACCTGGATATTAGGTAATTAGACTAATCTAGAATAGGAAATAGACTAATATTGTAACAGGCTTTTGTACATCATAATCAACATCAATTTATTTTCTTATTATTTCTCACATGTTATCAAAGCAGTAACTGATCATAGGTTAAATCTCTAAGAAATTTTTCGTTTCTCTCACTCGTCGATGATTTGTAATTCTGACGGGTAGGAGAGACAATTCAATTGCTTCCGCAAATAATTTATATGTATCTTAGGCTTATTGATCCCTAAAACTATTTTGTTTTCGCCTATTCATCCGCAAGCAACTAGCGACAGAATTTCTATTCAAAATCGCTGGAATCCCTTGTTGTTGCCGGTGTTTGTCGCTGGCTCTGAGGATCATGTAGATTGGACATGTGTTGCTGTTCGTCGCCATCTTCTCCTGTGTCCCCATTTCGACTATCTTGGTGTTCTCCTTGTCTTGCACATCAACTTGTTTTTAGTTGGAATAATTTTTTGATTGTAATTTCTTGTCTGGCTCTATTTCGCCCTCGTGTACATCCCGTAATCACGAAAGAAAATCTCATAATTCGGAAATCCCGTAAGCCAAAAAGTATGTCATGTAATTCGAAAATCCCGTAATTTGGAAAGAATATCCGATAGTTCCGATATCGCATGTGAGAGGATTGATGAACATCAACGAGATCCTTTTGAAGATTCCAATCCTCAATAAGAGAAAAAAAAAACTAGAACACATATTATCTTAATTCAAACTCAATTGGATTACATCATATTGAGTTTGAGAGGGGTTGTTAGAGTATCTCCAATGTGAGTCTTTACAATAGCTGGCTAAAAAACTATTGTATGGAATGAAAATGAAAAAATGGATTCCAATAGGGCTCCCTACATGACTCTCTACAATAGGGAGCTCCCCACATTCTCTCTCCTACTACTTTATTACTTTTTAGTCCACTTTATTTCACTTTACTCTCTCTCTCTCATACAAACTTTTTATAATTAAATAACATGAAATATTGATAAAATAATATATGTAGTTTAAATGTAGAGAGTATGGTTGAAGTTGAACATGAAAAAAGTGGCTCTCTACTCTAATTACAATGCAAATCACTCTCTATATTAGTTTAAGTGTAGAGAACAACATTGGAGATGCTCTTAGAATATTAGTCTATTTCCTATTTTAGATTAGTCTTATTACCTGAAATCTAAGTTTTCTATTATTGACCGTTTTTTGTTACTTTTTCTATTTAGTTTGATCAATAGCATATATACAAGGTTCTCCTCTATTGTATATAACACAACATTATTATCAATAATATTTCTCTTATTAATTTTAATAGAGTCGGATTTCGAGTCAAATGAGTCTTAAATAATTAGGCTCAAAATTGTTTTCTTTATAAAGGAGCTCAACTCTAAAGTTTAAATCATATCAAACTCATTACTAAATATATAACGAGTCGTGAGTTGCTCGCGAACTCAACTTATTCAAAATGTTTATCTATATACTCTTAACTGATGTTAGTGTGGAGAAAATTATTAGCAAAAGCAAAGTTTTATTTTGATTAAATAATCATAAATGTGTATACTTAATTTAATGGCCAATGCACAATATTATCGATTCATAAGTTTTAAATCTTTGACAATACATCTCTATATAGACACTCAAACAATTAAGTATTACATTATTTGTCTTTGACAGTTCAAGTACGTTAAAGTAGTGATAGGATTTTTGTTGTCTTTGTGGTCATTCTTGATTCAAACAAAAAATGATTGAATGCAATGTAATAATTTAAATAAGACGATATTTACTTATGTTGACTTATTCAAAACATCTCGCATTCGAAAATGAGTGGAAATTTCTATATTTTGTAATTAAATTAAATCAACTCAATCATTCGAGTCATGAAATAAACTTTAATTTATAATATTTGATGCATTGCTTTGACTTGATAAAAGTGTTGACTCAACTACTGCATGCAAATTGTGATAATTAATCAACTTGAGTGCATGTTCTTTAACTATCCCTTTCGTGAGCTTAATTTCCACTCATGTTCTTATTTTTTGTGCCACCGTATTCAACATTTCTTTTATTAAATGGAATTTTTAAGAAAAATAATATTTACTGTTTGATAGGAGAATGTCTTTAATTGGATTGAATCGGTCGTAGAAAAAAAATAAAAAAAATCGTTGCCGTTCCAATGAATATTATATCCATATTCTGCAAAAGATAATAATAACTTGGCTCACCACCAATTGAGCTTGATGTTCCAACAAACATATAGGAAGTTCAATGGAAAGCACGATGTATAAATTTGACCGTACATAGATTAAATTTTATATAACTATTTAGTATTACATGCAAAAATATATTATACACACTCTGTGTAATGCAATTAAATAGAGTAAATTAAGCACGTTGTATAATAAATATATATGGTCACGTTGGGTGACGACAAGAGATGATAAATAAAAGTTCAATTTTTATGACAAATTATTAATGTATGTAATAATTATATAAGGGAAAACATCATATATATACACAAGTAACCTCCGTACAAATCAAACCAACCTTGTCTGATTGTGAGCTCGATCTAAATGAAAATTGAAAAAAATTTGTGGGACTTAACTAAATTATAAAATCACTCATGGTGTTTATGTTGGGCTCATGGACGGTGTTTGGGAGGCGCTCCACACAAGTGAACTCTACCGTTACGAATAATAGTTGGTAAGAGCTGATCGAATTCACATGAATAAAATATTTTTTTTCTCATCAATTTGAGATTTATTGAAGATAACTAGCATAGAATCTCAAGGATGGAACCCAAGCTATAATTACATCAGACATATGCAATGCCAAGTATTACATTAAGAGTCACATGTTGGAGTGAATTGAAAAGAAATAGACCCTGCTCCTATTGCTTGATTTCCTTAGCCATGGATTGTGCTTTGGTGGCAATTACTTGGGGCGACACACTCTTGTTATGAAAGACCATCTTATTTCTTGCAAGCCAGATGCTCCATAAGATGATGCTGCATATGGACTTCCAAGCTCGAGCTTCGTTTCTGATTGAGTTGAAATGCGGCCAGAGTAGATATAACTCCATAACTGAATTCGGAAAGGGACCATGAATTGATCTATCAAAGAGAAAGTGCCCCCAAACAGCCCAACTCCAAGAGCAGTGAAGTAAAATCATGTGAAGGGTGGCAAAAGGAATCACTGTGAGTTTGACTTCTTGTAATATGATGAGTGATGGTCTGCATTTTTTGATTGTTTCGGAGGCATATTTTATCTTCTCCAAACTTCCCAGGCCTCACATGAATCAAGTATGGTTAAATAGATTTAATTCATGCTAACGAGTGTAATGTAATATTCATAGTTCTTGTGATGATACGTAAAAATGAAATGTAAAATAAGGGCAAACAAACAACGATAGAGAGTTTGATAAAAAAATAAGAGCAATTACGTGTGTTAGGTTACCTTCGCTTTATCTAAATAATACGATTCAATTCAACATGCAATCAAATATTATCTTATGTTCACACAAATGCATACTTCACCTCTCGGTATTAAAGTTGGCTTAGACTCGGGATGTCCTACTATTCCTCTCGGACTAGAGCAATCTCGAGATTACAAGGGACAAGCCAATCACGGGATGGTGGTTCTGAAGAGTTAGATTTCCTGAAATGTGCTGTGTCGGTCGCCAATCAACCCTCTCGAGAAGGAATCACGATTCACACGATAGACAGATCGTCTAACATGGCTAATATAAAGCAATAGAATATAAATAACAATTCAAACATTCAACATGTACTTGAATCAAAAACTATTACAATAAATCATAGTTCTAAAATATTTGACATAGCACCCATGATTATAGGGAATTAGCTCATAATTTTGATGCAAAAATCTAAGGTTGACGAAATACAACTAGAATTAGAATGAACGAATAAGAAAGATGGAACTCTAAACCCAAAAAGGGTTTAACCTCATAAACTCGAGTGATTCTTGTCTTGTCCACTCTCGCGGATACTTGTATCCTTAGTGATCCTTGCAACTCAAATTGCTTTCAAAGAGTCGAATCCTCTCTCAAGTCTTCAAACTTGCCTCCTGGAGTCTCTGGTCGTCAGTCTCTTCTCTCTAGGACGGTAGTCAATGTGTGAAATAGGTTAAAATCCTCTTTTGATACAGCCCTGACACGACTTGTCACTAGGGGTGGGCACTTTAGGCCCGGAACCAGAGACCGAACCAGAATCAGAACCAGAACCAAAGAACCGGGAGTCGCGGGTAACAATTCCGGTTCTTGTTCTAAAAATGAAAGAACCATAGATTTTTGGTTCAGTTCTGGTTCTTCAAACATAGAGCCGGCGGGTACCCAGAACCGGACCGGTATGCTAAACATTCATCGAACCACCATCAATTTATATGAAGCATAAAGATAGAGTACGTGAACCGAAAAATGAACCGAGAAAGATATATTACTTTTCTATTAGTAATTTATTTGCGAAATTTATAATTTGATTGAGTTTAATAATTAACTGTTAATCTTTTTGTTATAATTTTTAATAATTATCTATTTCATGTTTTTGTCTAAAAATCGAATTAAAATCATCTAATTTGGACTTTCAACCGCATCTTGAACCACATAATGAACAAAAATAAAGAATTGACCGGTTCTAATGCGTAGAACCGGGGAACCGAACCGGATAAACAGTTCCAGAACCAAACCATCCCATTATGCAATGGCTCCGGTTCTTGAAAATTGAGAACCAGAAAGTACGGTCCGGTTCAGTTCTTGACCGGTTCAGTCCGGTTCTGGACCCATGCCCACCCCTACTTGTCACGACCTTACAAAATTGGGTGTCACGGGCGTGACACCTAGGTCATGGCAAGAATTCTCTCTTGAGTTCATTCCATGGGCTAGTCTCAGAGCTTGTCACGTCCGTGTCATCCAGGATGTGAATCTCTCTTTGCAATGTAATTGGCATAGTTACGACTCCTTTGTCACAGGCTTATCCCTACGTGTCAAGGCCGTTCTTCTCAACTCTGCCCGCTCCTCAGTTTTTGTATTATTTATTTTAGAAAAAAATTATATTTTATAAAAAGTTTAAAAATTATTTTAAAATTTTTTTTTAATTTTTTGAAGATATGGTTATTTTCTTCATTTTAAAAAAGTTAACGGATAGGGATAAAGTGAAAATTTTAAAACTTGAGTGATGTATGATGTATTTGACACTACGAGGGCTAAATGAAAATCGCATATACCTAATAAGAGGTTGGTGGAATTATTCTAATAAGAAATGTTGTCCCTCTTAGAAATTTTTGGATCAGCCACAGATTAGAAGTTAATCTCAATTGGATCAATCATAAATTGAAGGAAACCAAATTGATCATTTACATTACTAGTTTAGTTTTGGAGTAAAGTTGATGACATAGGGTGGTGGAGTGAAAAAAGAGACAAATTACTGATATGTCATCAGTCGCAATTCCTGGCCTCTTGCGTTTCCATGCTTTGGTCGCGCTTTCAACCAAGTGCTTGGCTGAGCTTGCTTGGGTTGGTGCTGAAGATACAATCTGCACCGCTTCTTCGTTGGAGATCACATCCCATACCTAATAAACAAATCATATTCTTAGAATAAATTGAAAATATGTATAAACAAGAGTGTTAGGCACTAATCTTCCCAATAGTGGTGTTAGAGTTTTGGATCGGTAGACTCTTCTAGTAAAGTGTGCCGGGTACTTCTACGACTGGTAAGGCCGGGACTGGAATCGACGACCCTCATTGTGATGGGCCCAAAGACCGGGATTGAGTTGAACATGACAAGAGTTTGGGCTTTAGGGGGAGACACTCTGATGTGATGAGACTCAATATGGAGGGGGGAGGGGAAGTTGTTAGGTACACATGTGAGTATGAAGTCATACATCTAGATTATTACGGTTTTAAGGAAGAGTTTAGTTGCATATTAGACCGTAGACTTTATAAATTGGTGTGTTGGGTCAAATGTGGGCTTAAATATGTATATGAGCTTCATTGAGTGCTCCTCCTAGGTAAGAACAGTATCTCCCAAAAAAAACAAAACTCGTATTCTTTTATCATACACAATTGTGATTAATAGCAAGAGTGCGATATGCTTACCCCATCAGTTGCCAAGATGACAAATTGGTCGTTGTTGGTTATGCTTCTCTGAGCGACTTGAGGAACAGAAATAACTCCAAAATTTTTGACGCAGTAATCTCCAAAGGCTCTAGACATTGCCAGTCCGGGATATTCTTGGTTTGGCAGCCACACCCTGTGTACCCCTGATTCATCGTCTAAACAAAACACCCGCCCATTGCACTCACTTATTCGCTCCGCCTCCTCTGCGATTGTTTTAAATAGTATAAATATATATTGTTAGGTCCACATGCGAGTCTAAAATTACACATCAGATGATTGCGGATATAAAGAAAAGTCTACATACACATTGGATTCAAGACATAATAAGGTAGTCTTCTACATCAAACATGAGCTATAATGTATATACACGAGCTTTCTTGGGAGCTACTCCTAAGTAAGATCCGGTTCTTCCCAACAATGCTATCAGAGTCTGGTTCGGTGAACTCTCCAGATAAAATGGGTAAGATATTCTTATATGTCTGGCGAGACCCGAACCATGATCGGGCTCTCTCATGGTGGGGAGCCAAAATAAGGTGAAAATGTTCGGTCAGACATGAACCCTGATCGGGCTCTCTCATGTGGTAGATCATATATGTTGAAAAGAGCTATTGTGGTGAGCCAACCCTATATGACAAAACTTAATGTGGATCGGAAGATTGTTGGGTTTACATCCTCCGAGAAACTAACCACATAAGTTGGGCTTGAAATCGACAGTCAGCTGCACCGCGACCAAGCTTCCATCATCCGAAGTTGTTGCCAATACGGCTCGTGAATCACCAACATTTGCTACAATAATAAGATCACCCTATATACCATAACATAAAAACCATTACATTAACCATCGTATTCAATAAACAAAAAAAACCCAAAAATCTAAATCCAAGAGAAGCTACAATAATCACCTGTCTGACTAGTGACAGGGCAGTCGTGCCACTGTTGAACGAATCAAATTTACGATTGTGCTCAAGCTCCTCATCTATGGCAGCACAAGTTTTGAGATAGGAGTGCTTCCATATATCGAACTTATTCTGGTCTGATTCCAAGTCAAGTGAAGTTTCAGTCTCAGCTTGCCAATTACACAACAAAGATGGTCCCATTGACTCTCTCACTCTTTTAGCCACGTAATGTCCCCAAGCACCATGTCCGTCAAATACCCCACAAAACAATGTGTCTGCTTGACAACCAAATTCCTGAGAGTAAATTATATAGTTTTTGCATAAGTTATTAATGAGTTACTGATCTGTCTTGAATTTGAGTTCGACTGTAGATTAACATTCAGCCTAACTCAACGAAATGGAAACGAACAGACGTCATCATGATGATGTCACACCTTATTAAAACTATCTATTTTGTAGGGTTAATTATGACTTTTGACCTCAAAATTAACAACATTAATAATATGTTGTAGGAAAAAAAGTTTATCATGGTGACTATCGACTCTTTTTTGTGTTTACCATAATAATTATCATTAGTTTTTTATTTAACAAATTTTTAGCAAAACCGTATAGTTAACCGTGATTTCATACCATTTCTCGCAATTATAATTAGGATGTTTAAAAAATATTGAACCGACCCAACAAATAACCAAACCAGAAAGAACCGAACCGCTCTGATTCAGTCATGAACAACAAGAAAACCCTACCGATTCAATTTCAGTTTATAAAATTAGAACCGATAAAAATCAAATGAAACCATACCTCCCACACTATGAAGGAATCTTGATTCACTCCTTTCTTTCCCGTCTTTGAGAAAACCGAAGTAAAATTGTCCGAACCTTCAAGACTTACAATGCCCGAAGAGAGCAATAACGATCCTCTCCTCTTCGCTTCCTTCGCCATTGCTTCCGCAGCTTCTCTTCCATCGCATTGCACAGAAATCTTAGCCTTCCTCACCATAAGAGAGCTCGTCAATCCATTGAAAATTGAGGAAAAACGACCCATCACAACCAATTCCCACGAGAAAAATAAAAGTTGAGGTGCTTTACTTTGTATTGCTCCTCACAATACTCGGCATGGCCATAAAATTTTATATATAGTTGATTCTCATATATTATAATCAATCTACGTAAAACATGAGGATTAAAAAAATGGGTAAGAAACGAACCTTTTATTGTTAATTTAAAGGGTTAATTGCATCTAGAAAAATGGGTAAGAAACAAAAGCTTTTATTATTTGAAGGGTTAAGTAGTGCATGCATATACCAAAACACGTTTTGTACATTAATACCCCTAACTCAGCACATTTGCATATTAATACATATCACTTTTTTTTTTGCTAGGTCATCATTTTTCATATTGTTCCTAAGTAAGTTGGTGGTTTCGTCCCTTTTATCAGTTTGTACGATGGTCAATGTTGTAATAATTCCCGACTTTTCCAATTAATCTCCAATCAGTCATTCCTTTGTTAACTGTTTAACTGATATATTTTTCGATTAATCACCAATAAGTAATGTTGTAAAACACGTTAGGTGCTAGTCGGGCGGAGAGGCCCTTTTGATGACTAATCGAGAATTAGTCAGAGATTAGTTGGAAAACAAATCGGATTGAATGATTAATTGAAAATTATAAAGGATTAATCGAGGACTAGTTGGGGATTAACCAGAAATTAATCGAACAAGTCAGAGATTTTTACAATATTGCCAATAAGTCTCTAGAAGCATCTCTCCGACCGACTAGCGCCTAGAGCTTTTTACAACACTGATGACAACAGATTCAGCGGGGAGAAGACGAATTTCGAGAACATGTGGATTAAACAATTGTGTAAGAAACGAAGCATTTATTATTTAAATGACAGAAGTGTTCTTTCCTTTCCCTTTTCTCGTGATCTTCTAGAGAACCAAACGGAGGGTTAAAGCAAATTCTTGATTCGAATATTATTGTGCAACCGTGACTGAACCAGAGACGCGTGAACTGACACATAAAGCCAAGCATCTTATGGTTTTGTATAGGAAAAAACAAATCATGGTGTGAAGGAAATTACACAGAATATTCAACTAAAACAAATGCACACAGCTAGGGGCACAAATTAACTCATAAACAATCTAAATGCATGCAAATCATTCTCACGTTTTGTTTGGTTACCGAGAAAAGTAACAATTCACAAAGAATTTTCGCATCCAGAGTGTTTTGAATGATCACCCAATAGTACATCTCTTCTCTTATGTGTAGCATAAAAGAGTTTTATTTATTTATTTATTTGCTTATTTGCAAAAGATGGTGTTTCATTTGTTATCTAGTTCTTACATAAACCTCAATTTTATTTTAAGCATTCAACTGTGGACAGAATTTCAAGACAAATGGTTATTAGTAGAGGTTGACACGTTTTACCCAAAATCGAATTCGAATAGATATCCGAACAAACCTAAAACCAAAAAATTGAAAATCATGAGTATTGGGTCAGATTTTGGGTTTGAAAATTAAGAATCGAATCAATTCAGGTCGGATCTGGTTCTAAGAATGCAAAACCGCAGATTAATCAGTTCAGGAGGTTTTATTTAGCATTTTTTGTATTTGTAATTTAATGTTTTTTTCCTACAAACGAGTTTAATTTTTAATAATTTGACCCATAAAATGAAGATCATAATAATTTAGTCTTTTTGGACATAACTAGAAAATCAAACCAAAGAATCGGACCATAAATCTCACAATTAATAATAATTTAATCGGGTTTAATTTGGCAGAAACTAGAACTGGACCAAGAACCGTGCGGTTTTTCACATATTGTGTCCAATTTCGAGTCTTTAAAATAGAAAACCAGTTTACCCAGTTCTAGTCGGTTCGGTCTGGTTCCAGACTCGCTCTAGTTATTAGCCCAAGATTTATATGATGAAGAATTGCTGGTTTGTAACTGGATAGTTAGGAAGATGTAATATAGCTGATTTATTATTGATTCATTAAATGTTACTTAATTATATATCCTGGCTCGAGAATTTGAAACATAATAAATCTTGAGCTACCCACGTGGTAGATGTTGATCGTAAATAAAAAGATTTATTCTGAAGAAAAATAAAGTTTGCCCCCGTTGGATCCAATAGCTTGTAATAACTTGATAACTTATTGAATCCAAAAATTAGAATCAAAACTTGAAATTTTGAGATTGTATTAATAATTCTCAACTCTGAGTTTTTGTGAGAGTGAGACCCAAGATTTGCAGCTTGACCATCTGGGGCTTCGCAACAGGGTTCAGGTTAATTATGACAACCTGATGGTTGTTATAATTCCTCCGGACCCTCGTTACACCCGGTTTCAATAAGTAGGGAATTTATTTGATATTATTTATAAAACAAATCTATTCTCAACGATTAATCTTATTTTTTATCATGAATAAAATTAACTAGGAAAGACTATATTTATTATGTTTTAAATCTATATATGAATTAGTTCGAATTGTAAGTGAACTGAAATATAACATAACATCATATATATACTTTGCATTTCATTAATCTCTTAACCCTCTTAATTTATTCCCATTATTAATGGAGAGCTGACCAATACAAGATAGTTACTTAGAAGGAAAGGTTATGCATGAACCATGATTAGTGGATCTGAAAATTAATTACTTCCTTAAAATTTTCAAACAATAATTTTGTAATTATCCTTAAAATATAATTATGTAAAATTTATCCTATATATTGATGCATAATTTTGTCACAATAGGTAGAAGAGATTGACCAACCACACATGGAGGCACAACCAAAATTAGCACTTCTCAATCTCTTCCTCCTTCCACCAAGCTATGCTTCCAAAGACCAAAACTTCATACAATGCCTCAAAACCCACTTTCCTCTTCACTCCAACCAACTCACAAACTTGGTCTATGACCATGCAAACTCCTCGTACTCCTCCATCCTCAATTCTTCTATACAAAACCTTAGGTTCATCACCTCAAAAACCCCAAAACCCCAATACATAGTAACCCCAAAAGAGGCCTCACATGTTCAAGCCACAATCATTTGCAGCAAAAAGCATGGCCTTTAAGTAAGAACTAGAAGTGGAGGCCATGACTATGAGGGCCTCTCCTACACATCACATTGTCATGATGATGATCACACCCCATTTGTGGTCATTGACCTTTTCCATCTTAGGAGCATTTTGGTTGATCTTGAGACCAAAACAGCATGGGTTGAATCCGGCGCCACGATCGGAGAGCTTTACTATGAAGCTTCAAAGAAGAGTAATGGCACACTAGGGTTTCCGGCCGGAACTTGCCACACTGTGGGTGTGGGTGGGATATTTAGTGGAGGGGGTCAAGGTGTGTTGATGAGGAAATATGGGTTATCATCTGATAATGTTATAGATGCTTTGTTGGTCAACGCCAATGGTGAGGTTGTGGATAGAAAGTCAATGGGTGAGGGCTTGTTTTGGGCCATAAGAGGAGGAGGGGGTGGGAGTTTTGGGGTCATTTTGAAGTGGAAGGTCAATTTGGTCCATGTTCCTCTCAAAGTGACTGTTTGTGACATACCCAAAACCCTAGCTCAAGGTGCAACACATTTGGTCCACAAGTGGCAATACATTGCACACAAGTACAATGTGGATCTAAACATGAGAATAATTGTGTTCCCAATTGCCAACCAATCAATCCTAGCTTTGTTCAACATCTTTTATCATGGTTCGATCGATCAACTCATGACATTGGTGAAACCTAGCTTCCCTGATTTGGGTCTAGAGGCCAAGCATTGTGATGAGATGACTTGGGTAAGGTCAACGCTAGAGAACCGAAACGATTCCATCGAAACCTTAAAAATCCGACTTCTTCGACAACCCTATTCCGGAAATCGGGTTGGAAGCAATGTGGGGAGCTATGCCACAAGACAAAGATGCTGCCTTGATTTGGGATCCATATGGTGGGAAAATGAATGAGATATCAAAGTTTGAGACTCCATTTCCATATAGAAAGGGAACTTTGTTCAATGTACAATACTTTGTGAAGTGGCAAAAAGAAGAGGTTGGAGCAACCAAGAAGCATTTGGATTGGATCAACAAGATTTATGCTTTGATGGGTCCCTATGCTTCCAAGAACCCTATAGGTGCATATGTCAACTATAGAGATTTGAGTTTGGGGTTTAATGGCAAAAATGGGAGTGGAATTAGCTACAAGGAAGCTAGGGTTTGGGGTGACAAGTACTTCAAGAGATTGGGATCGGAAAATGTACACTTATAGTTGATGGTATTGGAAACAACGGATAATTTTATAAAGGTATACCTGCGACTATCCGTTTTCCAGACAACTCACCTAATTTATTTATTTTTTAATTTATGAGGTTACATAAAAAAAACTTTCGCCGTTACGAACACCATTAGATTTTCTATTTTTGTATTTTGTATTTTTAAATTTTCGAAAATAACCAAAATACTCTTTAATTTATCATTTAATATTATTTTAAATTGAAATTACCAAAATGCCCTTCCTTATATTCAAATTTTCATCACCTCACCTCCTCTTGTATTCTCATCCAGCGTTCTGATTCCAAATTCATTCCTTGCATCATGTAACGTTTCTTATTAATTATTAATATTGATCAATTGTTATTGAAACTAAAATACAAATATTGATAAAATATAAAAGGGAAAATGTCACTTACCTTCCTCGTAGTATACCCGATTTTTACTTACCTCCCTCGTTTCACAAATACGTTCTGACAGGTCCCCAAAATATACGACTTTCTCACTTA